>WSYH01006474.1:0-38030 GCA_036426205.1 Ascaphus truei | reverse complement strand
CTTAAAAATGGTACCAAATACAGAAGAACCTACAATGTATGCAACCCTCAGACTTCCTGTTAGAGAGGGGTGGGGTTCCTCAGAATTTCACATAAGAATCCTTAACCAAAAAAATGTTGTAAAACACTGGATTAGAGTGTAAATGGTTATTTCCTTAACAGCACTGTTATGATGTTGGTGTAAGTGCATTCGATCTTTGCTAATATTAATTATATCTTTAATAAATATATGCTCAACAAAGCTGTCAGGGGTTATTTACTAATGTTAGAATTTAAGGAGCTCACCTATTGTGTTTTTGTGGTTTTTCCATGTTTGCCCGGGTTTATGCACACAGTATTTAATTTACTATCCTGATTGTGAATTAAGCAGCTAGACATTGCTCTGCTTGGTAGACCCCCCTGAACATAAAGAAACAGGAAGAAGATAAGAAAATGTGCAACCTAAAACAAAAACAATGTGTAAACAGTGAACACTTCCCTGCAGGCTGGTATGTCTCTCACTCATAGAGAAAACAGTCCAACAAGCAAGAATATACACAGGCGCAAAGGAAATGCAATAAATGTTGAGAGGAGCAATATGGTTAAAAAATTGAGTAAAAATGAAAAACTATGCCATAGAGCAGGGGGATGCGCAAACTGGGGGAGCTAGATTTTCGGTTGGGGCGCGGCAGTATAGAGGTCGCGCTCTCCCCCAAGCATTTAAATGAAATGCCGGGGGGACAGTACGAGGCCTCTATAAACACATTCCATCCAGCAAAGTATGTCATGGTTAACCCAGCAGCAAATGACGCCACGGGGTCACGTGATGTCACTTTACCATGGCAACGTGACGTCACACATGACGCCACACGTATTTGAACGAAGGGCCGAGCAGGTGGAGGGTGGGGCGAAACGCGCCGAGGGGAGAGCAGGCAGGGGTTGCGCGCAGGGAAAGTTTGTGCACCCCTGCCATAGAGGATTCCAGGTGGGAACCCCCACTTGCAAGGTGGTTGGATCTAGCAGACCTCAGGCTCAGCGTCACGAACATAAGGGGACCAGAGAGAAAACCAAAATACAGTTTAATAAATTAAAATTGGCATAAACATATGAACAACCACTCACATTTCTGTGGTAAAACAATCGCATGTAGAATACAACCGAACTCAATATCAGTGGCACTGGAACTCGTCCTCCTTTTCTCAGCATGGGTGAGCGTCCTCTCACAATGTTGTTGTAGCAAACACTCCTGACTTCCGCATCAGTTGGTTGGGGTGAGAGAGTTCTGAAAGGCTCATCGGGCATAGCGTCTGAATACCCTTACTGATCTGGTCAACTGAAACTCTTGGCACATGTGCATGTGAACACCTATGCGTTTCGCTGTCACTTCCTCGGTTAATGATGACTGCGTAAAACTGTCCCTATATATCATAACTAACAATCAGTTAAACATGGCAGTGTGTTGAACAATTAAATCTTAGCACCAAGCATTAAACAACTGTGTCAAGTACTGTTAATAGTTGTTCCCCTTATGTTAGTGACTTTGCAAATGTCGGTCCCATCTGGAATTCCATATAGCTTATTTTTCCATTTTACCAATTTTACTATTTTTCTCTCTCAACATTTATTGCATTTCACTTGGACCATAAAATTAGTCTAAACTCGATCATAACAAGAAAAAACTTCCCATGTTTACATCTACTATAATTTCTGGAAAACACTGGATGTCGGCGTCCCTAGCGGCAATCTCATTGGTCCTTGGCATGCTGCCCCGCACCCTCCAGGGGCCGGAGGCAGAGTGAGGGCAAAAACAAAACACACACACACACACACACACACACACACACACACACACACACACACACACACACACACACACACAAAAACACACACACACACCACACCACACACACACACACACACACACACAAACACACACACACACAGAACCCCCCCCCTCCACACCCCCCCCCTCACACACACACACCCCCCCCCCCCCCCCCTCACACACCACACCCCCACACCCCTCCCTCCCCAGTCAGTTGGACGCAGCTCACTACACACCCCCCCCTCCTTCCCGGTGCCCCTCACTCTCTCCCCCCACCTCACCCAAATCCCCACGCTCCGCAACATCCCCAGCCGCACCATACCCTCACCGTGCGCGCGGCCCTCCTGTCAGCAGAAACTCCAGGCTCCTCCCCCCTCGCGGACGCGGCCGGGCCTCCTGCTCTCCCCCTCACGTGCGCCGCTACGGAGAGGGGAAGAGCGGCGCGGGACTCCCCTCACGTGCGCCGCGTACCGGAGAGGGGAAGCGCGCGCGGGACGCCCCCTCACGTGCGCCGCACGGAGAGGGGAAGCGCGGCGCGGGGACTCCCCCTCACGTGCGCCGCTACCGGAGAGGGGGTGGAAGCGCGGCGCGGGACTCCCCCTCACGTGCGCCGCTACCGGAGGGGAAGCGCGGCGCGGGACTCCCCCTCACGTGCGCACTACCGGAGAGGGGAAGCGCGGCGGGGAATCACCTCAGTGCGCGCGACGGAGGAGGGAGAAGCGGGCGGGGTCTCCGCCACTCTTGGCCCCCCCCCCAGACTTCCCGAACTACCTCCTGCCCCAGCCAGATGCCACGCGGTCAAAGGTACGCACCCACCGTCTCCCACCCACGCACTGTCACCCAGTCAATCACCCACCCACCCAGTCACCCACCCACTTACTCAGTCACCCACTCAGTCACCACCCACTCAGTCACCACCCAGTCACTTCACCAGTCACCCACCCACTCACTCAGTCACCACCACTCAGTAACCCACCCACTCAGTAACCCACCAACCCACTCACTTAGTCACCCAAAACTCACTTAGTCACCCACCCACTCACTCAGTCAAGTCACCCACACCCACACCCACACACCCACACCCACACCCACCCACCCACCCACCCACAGTCACTTTCACCCAGTCACCCACTCACCCACCCACTCAGTCAACTCAGTCAACTCAGTCACCCACCCACTCACCCACCCACTCAGTCACCCACCCACTCAGTCACCCACCCAGTCACTCAGTCACCCACCCAGTCACTCAGTCACCCACCCAGTCACTCAGTCACCCACCCATTCAGTCAGTCACCCAATCACCCACCCAGCGTCAGTCCCCACAGTAACCACTCACCCACCCAGTCACCCACTCACCCACCCAGTCCCCCACTCACCACCCAGTCAGTCTCCCACTCACCCACCCAGTCAGTCTCCACTCACCCAGCAGTCTCCCACTCCACCCACCCAGTCAGTCTCCCCACTCACCCCACCCAGTCAGTCTCCCACTCACCCACCAGTCAGTCTCCCACCCAGTCAGTCCACCCAGTCAGTCCCCACCCAGTCAGTCTCCCACCAGTCAGTCTCCCACCCAGTCAGTCTCCCACCCAGTCAGTCTCCCACCCAGTCAGTCTCCCACCCAGTCAGTCTCCCACCCAGTCAATCTCCCACCCATCTCCCACCCACTCTCCCACCCACTCTCCCACTCAGTCTCCCACTCACCCACCATCAGTTTCCCACTCAACCCATTCATTCCCAATCACCCACATCAGTTTCCCACTCACCCACCACCCATTCAGTTTCCCACTCATTCACCCATTCAGTTTCCCACTCACCCACCCATTCAGTTTCCCCTCACCCACCCATTCAGTCTCCCACTCACCCACCATTCAGTCTCCCACTCACCCACCCATTCAGTCTCCAATCACCCACCCATTCAGTCTCACACTCACCCACCCATCAGTCTCACACTCACCCACCCATTCAGTCTCACACTCACCACCCAGTCTCACCCAAAAACCACCCAGTCTCACCAAAACCACCCACCCAGTCACTGACCCCCACCCACCCACTCACCGACCCCCCACACCCACTCACCGACCCCACCTACCCATCACTGACCCACCCAGTCACGACCCAGTCAGACCCACCCAGTCACCGACCCTGAAAAAGTCACCAGTCACCGACCCACCCACCGAACCCAAGTCACCCACCCACCAAAGTCACCACCACACCCACCAACCCAGAGCACCCCACCCACGACCCAAAGTCACCCACCCACCGACCCAAAGTCACCCACCCACCGACCAAAGTCATCCACCCCCCGACCCAACTCACCCACCCACCGACCCCCCAACACCCACCCAAACACAGACCCAAAGTCACCACCGACCCAAAGTCACCCACCCACGACCAAAGTCAAAACCGACCCAAGTCACCAACCACACCCACCGAACAAAGTCACCCACCCACCAACCCAACGTCACCCACCCACCCACCGACCCAAAGTCACCCACCCACCGACCCAAAGTCACCCACCCACCTACCAAAGTCAAACCCACCCACTGACCCAAAGTCACCCACCCACCGACCCAAAGTCACCCACCCACCCAGTCACCGACCCAAAGTCACCCACTCAGTCACCAACCCACCCACCCACTCAGTCAAGTGTCACCCACCCACCCACACAGTCACCCACACACTCAGTCAACTCAGTCACCCACCTAGCTTTCAAGGGGGGGGGAAAGCCTAACCCTGTCGTACGCCCCCCCCCCAAAATTACATCCCGGGCAACGCCGGGTCTCTCAGCTAGTAATTACTATTTTCTTGTTGTGTTGGAGGAACACCATATTTGCATAAAACACCCTCTGCGGTGCAACATCTGTTCTAAAGGATGATGAGAAAACTTAATTAATCGGGCAACATTTCAACAAATGTGCTGTAGTTTTGGAATATGCAATAGTTATTAATGTTTGGACATGACCACCTTTATGTTTTTCACAGTTGGGATCAGATCGTTGGTAACTACAGGTCTACTAAGTCTTCAAGAGAGAACGAAACCTCAAGCAGCTTTGTGGATCTCTTGATCTACAGCAGCAAGAGGCAGAGATGAGTCAGGAGGTGAAGGATAGCCTGAAGCTGTTTGGGAGCTACATTGAGAAAATCCTGCGACCCACCTATGTGTTGGGCTACATGAGCGACTGGCTGCCAAAAGGTGAGACCC
This sequence comes from Ascaphus truei, assembly GCA_036426205.1. Lineage (NCBI taxonomy): Eukaryota > Metazoa > Chordata > Amphibia > Anura > Ascaphidae > Ascaphus > Ascaphus truei. The sequence continues at coordinate 33,025 of WSYH01006474.1, read as the reverse complement.
CCATACACCTGATTCAATCCACTAATACATTTGCATGTGATACTGGACATGAGGTACCAGGTGTGAGAGTCAGTTGGGTGCTATACATCAAGACAACTGATGCCATTAAAGGGATGCTAAGAGTACCATTTGCATGTATGTGTATTGGTATTTATACAACGCCTCAATGTCTGTGTAGAACTTTACAAAACAGATATTATAATACAGGGAAATATAATACAATAATCAAATCTAACATAACAGTGCAAGATAGGAAACATAACTCCTGCCACAGAGAGTTTACAAGCCGAGTGAACAATTTGGACATTTATCATTTATCACCGATGTTATCAAGCTATTTCATCTCTTTTTCACCTACCTAGTGTAATGGTGTTTCCCCCACCTGGTGGGAGATTTGGCCATTACTACGTATGCGGTGCATGATACCTGCTGGTAACAGGAGGGCTGAGCTGTCTGCCGATGGTAGTGGGGACACAGGATCAGGTTTCTGGAGTGCATTACCCATGTGGTTCTTTAGCAGTGCAGCGCCTCCATCTGCTGTAGGCTCCAGATGTATGGAGGCGATCTACCACAGTAGAATTACTCCCTCTCCCTCCAGTAACATCACACACCAGGCAGAAGGTATATGAAAACAGGAACGGCTTTATTGGGTCAGCATTCACAGCAGCGCAGTGGTCTGCCCAATTACAGTCTCTCAGATCAGCTATCGAGCTGGATGATGGTCCCTGGACAACCACTACAGGTAGGGCCCCTACAGCTGTCCTAGCTCTTCCCAACCCCTCTATCAGGAGCCAGGGTATAGGTGCACACTCACTCTCCCCCAAGGGGAACAGGAACGGGTGAAGGCCCCAATCTCAGGCTCTCTGTGTGTGACCTGCCTTTCAGTTGGGAGAGGAACACCTACTAATTTGGGCGGCAAGCTTCCTTAAGTACAGCCATTAGGAGGGCACTAAGTCTGACCCCTGATTCGGTATGCTCAGGCCCAGGGACACCGCCTCCCACTGTCACTCAAAGACACTGCAAGGAGTGGGGAAAACCCATGATTACTACTGGCAGCCTGCTCTTACCAGGGCTTACTACCAGGAGGGTTGACTGGTAACCAGAAAACCAGTCCTGGCTACACTGGTGTCACCTCGAATTTGTGTAGCACTTGGAGGGATTTAGGAGAAGTTACATGGCATACACAATAATGAGATGTGTTAATTTCTCCAGGCACTCTGGTCCTGTCATTTTTTATCCCTCTATCTAGCCACAAAAAAACTCCACCAGAATCTAAGGTGGTGTAAATAACTCCAATAACAGGCCAGGATTTATAAGAATAAACAACACAGAACCCCAGCAAGCTCATTTTTAGGAACCTCTGAGCTGTCTCAGCTGTTGGAGGTTAGTGGATCCTCCTCCCAGGGTTTTAAGCTCACCCTTCCCCACTTCCCAAGTCAGCAGGTCTTTTTCATTCTACTGGATATAGATCCAATATTGGTCTTTCTCCCTTCTAATAGAGGTAAATGAGAATTTTAATCCTAATAGAGGTATATTAGTATTTTATCTGGTAGTGTTAGGACCTGTGAACTGGGTCTGCCTTGTCGTGGCTCACAGGCTTACAATGCTTTGGCCAAAGGGTTAAAATAGATGACCCTTTTTCAAGAGAATATATAAGTATTTTACATTGTATTTTTGTAATATTGGATGTAGCATTGGGCTTCTCTGTCGCAGGATTTGTAAGAAACCTGATTAGAAAATTTTTCTTTTTGTACTTGATGCCGTCCCAAGAGAAAAAGTTTGATGTGAGTATAAATACAAGGGTCTATATATAAAGGAAGTGGTCTGCATTGACACATTTTCATAAAAAATAGCATTTTTCCTGTCTGAAACCCAACATATTTACTAACTGAGCTTATACTATTGTAGAATGTGGCGTACTGTATGCTGGCTAGTATTCTGCACTAAGAAAATGCTTTGTGCCACCCTTAAGGTGACGGGGAAAACCAACACAGACAATCTGTCAGGTAAAGTAACATAAGCCACACATTCCTCAATACATAGACCTGCTCTAATAGGCAAATGTAACTATGCTCTAACTCATCCCACTTGCTCCATAAATTCCTCATGTCGTCGCACACAAGTGCAGACATACCCGTAAATGGTGCAGCTAAGATGAATATACTGTATAGACGCTGCGAGGGACAGGTATATTTCAGTGCAAATTGCGACAAAATAACAACTTTGCACCTACCTGTACCTTTTGCCTTTGATACAGACAGTAAAGCCCACAGTTTCCAGGAGCTTGATAAATATCCCAGAGTGTGGTAACCATTATTCAGTATGCTGTGAAGACATCTTCCCTGTACTCGTGAAAAGTTCAGCTCCATTCGAATGAGTCTACACTAGCACATGGACTGATGTCACCTTGTGTAGGCAGACAGCACAGGCTTTAGTTCTGCAGATGTCCGGCTTTATGGGTTAGATTATTGTTTTTCAACCAGGGTTCCTATAAACCCTTGGGGTCCCCGCGCATCCCTAAAGGGTTCCCTGCAATTTTCTTGTCATTTGAAAATTGTATCAAATACAGAAGAATTTACAATGCATCTGATCTCAGAGTTGCTATGAGAGGTGGTTGGGGGTGCCTCAGAATTTCACTTACGGGTTAATTAACCAAAAAAAGGTTGGAAACCACTGCATTAGATATTGATGGTACTAAGTTTTACTTTCCAAAAATGTGTGATAATAAAGGAATGTTTTGGGTCATTGATGGGAAATAATGTAGCATTTTGTTTATAGTATGTTGTAAAGGATGCATAGCAGAGTTAACATTAGTCTGTAGAGATAGCATATTGCGGGCATGCAAAATGACAATAAATATAGTGGACATACTGTATATATATTTTTGTATAACTCTTGATTTGTAGCATTTTCCAACATATATAATAATAGGAGTGAAAAGAAAAGAGGGGCATTAATCAGTACTACTGTACATTTTTCTCCTTGAAGCAAAAACTGGTACAGGCATGCCCCGCATTAACGTACGCAATGGGACTGGAGCATGTATGTAAAGTGAAAATGTACTTAAAGCGAAGCACTACCTTTTTCCCCACTTATCGATGCATGTACTGTACTGCAATCGTCATATACGTGCATAACTGATGTAAATAACGCATTTGTAACAGGCTCTATAGTCTCCCTGCTTGCTCACAGCTTTGGTACAGGTAGGGAGCCAGTATTGCTGTTCAAGCCGTGCTGAAAGGCGCATGCGTGAGCTGCCGTTTTCCTATTGAGCGATATGTACTTACTCGCGAGTGTACTTAAAGTGAGTGTCCTTAAACCGGGGTATGCCTGTATATTGTAAATCTTACTGCTGTACTAGGGTTACAATTTCTTAGAAATGCCATTCACACCCTAAATACGGAACAAATAGAAACTCAGTAGTACTCTTACATTTTTGTTTTACATCTTATTTGATTCTATGATTTATGTATTTTAACTTTTTTCACGTCTCCCCATATAACGGTATTTAAGATGATGAGGAACGGGGAGGTGCGAGGGGAGGCACTAAAAAGGAACAATAACAATTCAAAATGACAATCTATAACCACCAGAGACTTTTAACCTTCTCATACTGTGGAGCGGTGGGGCCTGAACAAAAGAACTGTAAGATGGATTTCATTTCCATCAGGATCCTGACTTGTTTTGTTTATCTAAATTAAGGTCCCCAGAATTTCAACTCTATGTACAGAGTAGTTAATATAACTTGTTAGTTTCTCCATCATCGTGACAAAGGAGATATGTTCTCTTACTTATTTAAAGACTGGGGGTTCTAGTTACCTCCAATATGTATCAATTACACATACAGTATACAGGTTGTGGTAACAAGAATATGTGAGGTCAGCTTTATATTGTGTTTATTTATTTATTTGTAAAATATTTTACCAGGAAGTAATACATTGAGGGTTATAGTACCTTTCGTGTCCAGGAACAGGATTGTGTTTTTTTCTCTGTCTTCAGGCTCCCAGCACTCCTCAGCCTAGCTGTTGCAACAATGTTGTGATCCCTTGTGGGTTTCTTGGCTTCAGCCAGTTGCCTTGGCAACCCCGCTACCTTTTACCAGGATGGACTGCTCCTCCTCCCCTTGCCAAGTGGTGTTGTCCCAGTTAATTTCCCACCAGCCCAGACCAACATGCTGTCTTTTAGTACCAGTAGCCATCTTGAGCAGTCATCTCTGCTATCCTGGTAAAGTTACTGACTTTCACCTATCCCTATATCTTGCGTTTAGCCCACTTCCCTCATAACTCCCCTTCCCCTCCATTGCTCTCATGTCCCAGTGTTTCCTCAGTATATTCCCCCCTTTTTATTTGTATGTTGTTTCCCCGAATAAACACTTCAGCAAGTAAGAAGGTTCCTTTGCTTGATATATGGGATTGAATTAATCTGCGTGTCCCTACGCATGTCAGGGTGTGTTTGGGCCAGAACATCTCATATTCAAGTATGTCCTGGGAACAGAGTTATAACAATACATGGTTACATTAAATGAACAAGGTTATACAGTCAATTCACATACATTTCATGGACAGAGTGGAAAATTGGGTACAGGGGATAAAAGAGTTGGAGAGTTTCAGATTGAAATACAGCAATTTTAACACCAATAAACATCAGAGAATGGCAGCAAACAGCTCACACCCTTTGGCTGTGCGCCTTTGGGGCCATGCAGATGTAGACTGAAGGGGTTCAGTTTGACTGCAGCTGTGATTTCAGAGTCCTTTTTGTCCTCCAGGGCATTAGGATTCCAGAGGGTGGGGCTGATGAATCACAGCATTAAGCAAACGCAGGTATTAACCCTTTGCACGTTGGTTATGTGCAGAGAGGAGCAGCTCTTGAGGAAACCCATCAGCTGTCCACCTTTGGGGTGACGCAGATGTTTACTGCAGCCCCACAACTGGTTTTCCAAATATACAAATCCTTGAGTCCAAATCTAGAGTTTCGCCTAGAAGAGAGTGTATGTAGTGTAAGACTTTATGTCATAGCGGTTTAATTTTAGGAAAGAATAGCCATATGTGAGATAGAGAGCTTCTGTAGCCACAGTTTACAGTTCACAAGAGGGTCCCAAAACAGGACATTGTCTGGAAAAAGTTAGGGAGGCCTATCAAAGGCTTTGTAATGGTGACTAAAACATAATCTGCATACAATGCTATTTTGTATTCCTCCTTTCTTAATGCCCGACATATTGGGGTTGGCTCTAATTTTATGACTAAGGAAATCCATAGGCAAATAGCAACTGGGAACGGATCATTAGTAGCTTCATTGTAAATCAATTGGATTTTTTTCTGTTGACCACTGTGATGGGAAGGGGTAACTGTTACGCTGCCCGCAGACCAGACCCGTCCCTTCTACTGAGGTGAGGAACGTATATGGGCACGCACCCGCAGCAAAAGGAGCGTGTCCGGAGTGTGGTGAATTAGGCGTTGCCAGGCCAGGTGATGTTAGCTAGCAATACTTGCCGGTACCGGAGAAGAAGTGCCGTCGTCGTTGCCGTTTTAGCCAAGGTCAGGGATTGGAGAATTCCGGAAGGTCGTTGTCCAAGCAGGGATCGAGAGCCAGAGAAGGACGTCCGCCAAGCCAAGTCGTAACCTGAGAGAATAAGAGAGAGAATGCCAGAGTAGTAATCCAAGTGGAAACTATGTCGAGCAATGAATGAGTGGGAGGACAGGCATTATAAAGTGCGGCTGACCAATCAGAGGTGGAGGCAGGCCTGGAGGAGTGCGTAGAGCTGTCCTGGATAGGTCCACTTGATTGGCAGGCAGATGAGGACTCTTATTCTGGCAGGGGGTCCTATTAGTTTGCTGGGGGCGTGGTTTCACTGCTAGAGCAGTGAATAAATTATTTTCACCTGGCGCGCGCTGTACACGCGCGCGGCCGGGACACATGGCAGCCGCATGGGAGAGGGAAGAGCCAGCAGAAGCGGGAGACCGCCGGGGACGGCGAGGGACCTCTAGGACAGCAGGAGGTAAGTGGCGCCATCGAGGGGCACGCACCTCGGCAGCGGGGGTTACAGAAGGTGAGGAGGGGCCAGGGCACGGGCGCCGGAACCCCAAACTCCTCACAGTAACCAGGCTATACAATAAAGGTTAAGCCTTCTGGTTACCCCTGAAACTGTGGAGTCCCTGGTAGCTACATAAGCAACATAAGCCAGGGGCCAGGTGAAAATAAAGTGACCCCTGCTTTTTATGTTTTCATGTTCCATTGGCTCTAGAACTGTGAGATTTCTTGTGTGTCCGTTTTAGGTGGGGTATTTGGGTAGAAATATAATTATTTTGTTTGCAGGAGTTCAGGGGCCGAATTTAATTCTCCCCGGCGAACAGGCATGATTTACCGGTATGCGGGGTGAATTACACCACGGCAACCCAGTTTTTTTTTTCACTGCCCTGTTTTGCCTATTGACTGATCCCAAAAATATAAATGTGTTAAAAGACCTGGTCTACCGTGACAACCACTATTGATGCAGAAGGATTAGTACAAGGCCCAGACTCCTAATATAAAAGAAGGGCCAAAGCCAAAACTCTCTAATGTGCTAAAGATGAATTTGCAGTTAAGCCTATAAAAAGCCTATAAAAAGGATTTTTCCATGTGTAGAGCAAGGGCTACTGTTGGTAGAACTTTGCGTTGGTTTCTATGCAATTCGTTAACTAGTCTTCTAGTGCTATCTAAAGGTTGTCTGCCACAATGAACCCGACCTTATCTGGGTGCACCAGTTTAGGCAATACCTTATTAATTCTGCAAAAACAAAGGAAAAGAAGTGCAAACTCCCATAACGTGATCCTAGTTAATTAATACAATAGGTAAAAGTATCAAAAATTGGGAAAGAACTTTTGATGTGATATCTCAGTTGGGCATTTCATCCTACTTTATTGCTGGTTCGATTCCCCTACTGGTGAGAAAATCGCGACGTGTGATGCGGTGTCGCCGCAGAGTGACGTCATAGATCTGGAGACGGAGAATCAGAGGGCTGCAAGTGTGCAGCAAACCACTGTGAGTGACCATTCTCACCAACGGAATCCTCACTTCATTAACAACGAGTCTGCTGGGACTTCCCTCCATACTAGTAGGATTATTGAAGAAACTGCTGACATTGTTCATGGATTGAAAGACCCAGAGGCATCAAGCTGTATAACATCTGACGATATCCTGCTTGGAGATCCGGTTGGCGCATGGGTAACATTAACCCCTGACATGCTGGTTTTTTTCCTCTTTGATGTACGCATAATACTCACCTGTACTGTGTAATCTGAATAATATTTATTTTAATGCACTATGAGCGTTGTGCGCTATGTTTTTGTGTTTTCTGTCTAGCTTCAGGGTTTTTTTTGAGCCACCCCTGTTTCCACGGCTGCAGACGCTCCTATTTCAGTGTTCACAAGGTCACGTAATATATACATTTTTTATTATCATCACTTTATCACAATACACACTTGGTTGATTGTAGCTGCGCACTTTATTTACTTTGTTTCACAAAAGTATCAAATGTTCTCCATATGAATGGACCGTGCAGTAGCAGAAATTGAATGATAAAAACAGACAATGTAACAAAAATTCGGAAAGAAAAAAGACACAGCAGTTAATACACATTGAAAAATGTGCATGGAAAAGTTGTGGTTCAATCAAATAAAACACAGTAACTAGATGCAAGTGCCCTTATAGGATTAAAATTAGGTAACAGCTTATCTGTATGAAGACTTTGGTGATCCGATGTAATAACTGATGGTGATGGATCCGTCTTACAGCATGATGGTGAAGGTGAAACGTTCAAAGCGAAGGGGAACTCCAAATCGACTGCACCGGTGTCCTCTGTCCCGAACGGCACGGTACTCTCACTGCACAAATGCTCTAATACTAATATGAGACATGTGGTTTTAAGGCTGTGACGTACCTGCCTGGGAGATGACGTCACATCCTTAAAAAAAAAAAAAAAAAGAGGTGTGAACATGATACAGCGTCCAATCGGATTGGAGCATTGGAGCTGTACCATCTGAACCTACAGTATTCCGTCTCATTTTAGCTCAAGAAGACGTTGAGACAACATCCATTGTGGATTTAACATGGGGTACTTTGGATTGAAATAAAGAAGAAAGAAGATTAAAGAAAAAAAGAAAATAATGACAGATGAAGATACGTGTAGAAGAAGGTGAAAGAAGCTCAAAGAAAGAAGATATTTTACCTGATGCAGATCTTCAAGGAGGATGGAGACGAATTGCGGGTGATGACACCGCGGCTCGAGAGCTTCCTGATACGTCGGGATTCGGAGGGTGAAGACTTCTAAAGGTAAGATAAATTTTGAATGTATGTAAATGTCTTTTTCAGGGTTTTTTTAATATTTATTTATTTTTATGTTTTTGTTTGCCCATTGACCGATTTATATATCAATTTGTGCCCTAGGGTACAGATAAAGTGTCAGGATCGCTGCTATGCTCCGCCCCTCTGACGTGTTACGCAACAGTACCTGCGGCGCATGCAGACCCCTGTCTGCTCATGCACGCCAATCCAATAATACACCCGCAGAGGCATGTCTCCAGCATGTCACTACGGCGCCTGCCTCTGCTGACGACACGCTTGTCCCACGCTGCACATCTCCTACGCACGCACGTCTCTCACGTGCAGCCAATCTCCCTCCTCTTATCGACTCGTAGCCTATGTCTGATGTCACTCCACTGCTGCATCCTGATTGTTTCCCACCTCCTTCATTTACCCTGTCTGTTCATGTGCAAGTTGCTGAGCATAAGCTGATGTTTATGTGCTGTGCTCGCTGCTTCCTGTGTTTTGCCTATTCTTGTGCCTTGCCTGACCTGTGTTGTGACCCCTGCCCGTACCTGGACCTGTCTTTTCTGTACCCCTGGACTTCAGCTTGTTATTATCTCTCCTCGAGCACGGCGTTCGGATATCAACTACTCTTCTCTCTCCAACCCCGGACCACGACAAGTACTACGACATACCCGAAATCTCCTACCCTGACCCGGCTATACGACTCTGACTCTTGACTCTGCACTTCGGACCTGGTCCCGTGGTTGTACGGCGGCGGTTATATACACTGGCGACACGTTTTATTGCACTGCGGCCAGTTCCGCAAGCCGGGAGATTTCCCGGCTTGCTAGTGGCATCCCCTCGGCGTGCCGCGCGTCACCGATGCGCGGTCACGCGTCATCGGGTGCCTGCGCCCCCTGCACGCGCGTCCAGGGCTCCCCGAGGGAGCCCTGGTGTCCCGCGATGTGGGGGACGGCGGCAGGGGGTTCCGGGGGACCCGGCGGACCCGGCAGCGGGAGGAAGAAAGCCCCGATCGGAGGGCGCTCCTCCGCTGCTTCGGCGCGCGCCCGGCACCCTCCGGCGCGCGCCAGGTTACTGCTGCGGCCGAGAACGGGCAAATGCTCGAATAAACTCGGCCGCAGCAGTACATCCCCACCTCAGCCCTGCTGTCTAGTCCAGTTTGTGGTGAGCGCACGTGACATAAATACAGTGACAGGCAATGCATTTTTTGGCAAATGCTTGTTTACTATTGATTGTTAATTTTTCTATTTCTGTGTATTGTTTTGATTAAATTGTTTGGAATTTGGATAGCTTGTTTTTAGTACATTTTAGGGTTGGTTACCGGTTTAAATTAATTAATAGTTTTGTTGGCTAGTGGTTTTATTTATTTAATTGATTTGTTGGCTGGTGCTTTTATTGATTTAATTGATTTGTTGGCTGGTGCTTTATTTCTTGAATTGGTTGGATAAGTGTTTATTTAATTGTATTCTTATGTTTTGGAAACATCATTTTTTTTTTTTCAACTTCAAATTTCTTTATTGGGGTTACAAATTTTGACAGTATATCACAGCCCATTGTAATACAATACCCCAACAGATTTTCTTTGTTAACACAATCGTATGGTTATTAAATCTTCTTTTGGTATGAGACAGAGACACTACATAAAGGACATACAAGACAAACCGGACACCGGACAAGGGAGGAGGGGGGAGGGAGGGGGGAGGGGGGGTGTGTGGTCTTCTCAGGGTGTTTCTGCCGCCGCGAAGTCATTTGTACATCTTCTTTCCTTGTGATAATTATTTTCGTTATATTGCTTCTAACGCTTAGATATCGCTGTAACTCTGTAGGATGATTCTATCTAGGTTGTTACCCGGGGGCTGTCATCTATCTGTTCGTCACTATATGTCGACTGGTCTCTGACCTCCAAAGGAGAACGCGTTCGTGACTATTATAGCAAAATGCGGTGGGGTCCACCCCAGGGATGTCCGTCTGTGCTAGCCATGGTGACCAGAACTGTTTAGAAGTTTTGTGCCGTGTGCATCATAACTAAACTCGTTAATTGTTCCATCCGGCAAACGTGCCAAATTCGATTTCGAATCTTGGGGATAACTGGGATTCCTGGGCTTCCACATGCTGCGATCTGCTCTATGAGGGCTCAGTGCGAAATGCGCGATATTAATTTATGCGTCGCATTTGGCATACCCTGGATCCGCCCTGCCAAACAGAACAACCACGGGGTCCAGGGGGATCTCCCACCGAGAATCCGCTGTAACCAATCTCTAATCTGTTCCCAATCGGGCAACTTTTTGCAAGACCACAGCATGTGTCGCAGGTCAGCTGCTTCCCCGCACTGTTTCGGGCAGAGCGGAGAGTAGACCCTTAACAAATTTAGCCAATCTAGTTGGGGTGTAGTACCACCGCATCAGGACCTTATACGCGTTCTCCTTTAGTGTGGTACAGATGGCAGCTTTTAGCAGTGCTTGGTGATCTCTCCCTTATTCTCGTCCTCTAACGTTCGCCTAAGTCTGACTCCCACGTCGCATGTAGTGCAGAGCCGGGTCTCGCTTGTCGTTTTCGGACAGAACCACTCCCCGTACTCCTAAGTTGAGTCCCTTGTGTCCGGTGTCCTGGAACACAGCTGCTCAAATTAGTACGTTTGTCTAATTGTAGTTTTGTTAAAGAAATCCCTGATCTGAAGGTACCTAAAAAATCTGTGTTTGGGATATTTTTTGCGGATTTGATTTGTTCAAATGATTGGTATAGTATCCTGTCCCTCAGATCATTAAGTCGGGTAATGCCCGCTTGTGTCAAATTACTTCATTTTTTACTATTCAGGCCCGAGCGAATCAGGGTTGCCAATGATGGGCGTAATGAGTGATGCCTTTGTGGGTTAGTTTACAACTAAAATTGGTGGCCTCCCACACCCCGAATAGAATTTGGCTATGGTCTTGTAGCGGCGTGCCGATCTGACGTGTCCTTCCCTTGGGCAAAACAGTATCGCGCTTTTGGATGTCAATTGGTGCACAACACTTTGCTCCAATACTCTACCCATCTCCTAAGGCTTGGGTCTGTTGTGCCATTGGAGAATTTGGGCTAATTGAGCCGACTTTGGTAGTAAGCGAAACAAACAATACCGTCGCTAGCCCTCCTGGTGGTGGGTCTCGTCAGATATACCCTTAGACAATTTGGGTTTTTTCTTATTCCAAATGAATTTCATTATTGCTGACTGAGAGAGAGGATGTCAAGTGGACCAATGGTATAGGTAGGCTCTGGAAAAGATATAACTCCTTGGGAGGAGATTTCATCTTCACGCAGTGTATCCTTCCAAATCCATGAGAGCCCTTTTTGCCCATAGTCTAAGATCCTCTTTCAGCGTCTTTATTAACCTGGGAAAGTTTGCTGTTTATAGGTTTTTGTAGTCCCTTGTAAGATATACCCCCTAATATTTGATAGCGAGAGGGTGCCATTTGAAATTGAAGTTAAGATCAATCAGTTTTCGACTTCTTTGGAAGATTTATATTGAGCGCTTCTGATTTAAGGACTTGATTCTCTTAAAGCCAGAGATATGGTTAAATTTGTGCAGAATTTCGAAAACATTAGGAAGGGACGTGACGCGGTTTAGTTTAAATGTTAAAATGAACATCATCTGCATACAGCGGCCTTTATACTTTTGCTCACCAATTGAGATCCCGAAATGTCTGGGGTATTTATGTGTGCTGCCAGGGGCTCTACACAGAGCGCAAAACAAGCTAGCGGAGAACAGTGGACACCCTGTCTCGGATTCACTTTTTATGTGGAATTGCTCAGAGTGGAAAACCCTGGTGCCTCACTCTCGCCGTAGGCTCCCATATAGAGCATCAGTGGGCACGCCATGAGACGGTCCTCCAAGGCCAACGCCCCCAGCGTTATCTCTAGTAGGGCCAGTCTATTCTATCGAAGGCTTCTCCCGCGTTCCAGATCAACCCAGAATGTATATTTTTCTTTTGGCCAGATCCAATCAGTTTATGATTCTTCTGTGTTGTCTGCAGCTTTCCTTCCTCGATAAAACCCTACTTGATCCGTGTTGATAACCTGGGAAGCACTACCACCCTGTTCCTATACGTTTAGAGTAGATTTTGATTCCGAATGTATCAGTGAAAGCGGTAGCTCTTCTGGTAGCTCTTACGTCGCCGGGTCCTTCCAAGGTTGCGTGGATCACCGAGATAGACGCCTGGAGCATCATGTGCCGGAAGGAGTCCCCCTCCAGTATCACCAGTAAACAATTTAGCATAGTGGGGCTAGAATTCACATAATTTCTTATAATATAGATTAGAGAAGCATCGGGCCCGGCTTTGGCCGTTTTAATGCTTTATGCTTCTTTGAGTTCTTCCAGGGTTAAAGTCGCCGTGTGGCTTCACGCTTGCCCTGCCAAGTGGTACTTTGCCTCGTTGCAGGAAGGGACAATAGGTCCCCCATTTTTGTTAGGGTGACCTTATCCAATTGATAGAGTTTTTTCATAGTTAGGACTTTCGAATTGCTCCCTATTTTCCAGTATGGAGGTAAGGGTCTCCCTTTGGTTACGAATTGCGTGAATAGAGTGTTTTTGAAGCCTCTTTTTTAGCTTATTGGCAAGTAGTGCTATCGGGTTGTTGCTTTTTATAGAATTTCGATTAGACCAAGCATTTCCTCTTCAGCCTGGACGTCGAGGTAGGAGGAGGTTTGAGTTTAATTTTTGTGGTGTCATCGTTGTTTGAGTATATATGTGTCTGTTTATTAGATTTTTGTTGTAGGGAGGAGATTAGTATTTGGATTTCTAAGGCCTTAGCTTTTTTTCTCCTTTACCTTTCGTTTGGTGCCAGATTCATCAGTTGTCCCCCTAAGAGTCGCCTTTATGAGTTCCCATTAATGTGGCTTGTGATGTGACACTTCCTCATTCCCCTTCAAAAATTCACTGAATTCAGCACTCTTCTCTTCCGAGATCCGGGATCTGTAATAGATCCATTAGTTTCAGTTCGGCTTATAGCCTGTTAGTGGATTAATGTGCACGCAGCTATTGGTGCATGGTCGGACCATGAAATATCATGGATTCTGTGCGAGAGACCCTCCAGGACCATCCAGATTAAGACACGAGAGGAGTAGTCTTCCGACTGTATGTGCTTATGTGGGTGAGAGTGAAAGTATACTCTCGTCTCCCTTGATGCAGTTACTCTCCCCATAGTTCATTATCAGGTGACAATGTTGTCTATGTATACCCTTTTTGTTAGAGGTAATCACGTCCTTGCCGACTGTTGTTGGTTTTAGTGGTCTGCATCGGTCGATGACTAGGGTTAGGACTCTGTTCAAGTCGCCGCCTTATGATATTTCCTTTTGCAACTTTACTTAGTTTTATTAAAGAAGCTATTGAAAAAGGATTGTGGCATTATCTTTGGGGCGTATACAGTAGCAGTGTTATGGGACTCTCTAATGAAACCTGTGATGATTAGATACCTCCCGCCTCTTTGTCGCTATTGTTTTGAATGTCTGTGTATGGGATATGGATTATGATTAGGATGGCGACCCCGGTCTTTTTTTTAACTTGATCTGATGCTAGAAGTAGTGGTTTGGAAGTCTTTATCGAAATATTGGGGAAGTTAGTTTGGGTAGAAGTGGGTTTCTTGTAAGAAGAGTAACTTCTGCCCTTACGCCTGTATCCCTCTAAATGCGACCCGCCTTTTAGCCGGGCTATTCAGGCCTTACATTATGGGATATTAATACTATATCCTTACTCATTAGGGCCGATGTGCTGATCCATCTGTCGTAGCTGATCTACGCCTTACGAGTCGAGTCCATTCTTTTGTGATCGGCGAACTCCGACCACCTTGCTCTTGTTGGCCCCGTCTGTAGTAAACAAAGGTGTGGGGACACACACAGGGGGACATGGGGGTGGACTATGTACACAACCACCACAAGAAAACACGACAACAATCAAAAAACAGTAACTCCCTTCTCGGGCGTTCTCTTTTCCTCACTCCTTCCGCCAGATTTTCCTCCTTTGGGTTGTAGTCCAAAGTTAGTTAATGTTCGGACTCGAGGCAGGGTGTTTGCCCTCCTTTCCGAAAATCCTACCAAAGGGTAGCACTAGTGTGCATAGGGAATTTTCCATATTACCAGCGCCAGCCATGCAGACTTCAGGGCAGGCTACCTCACACCTCTCCCGCCTTCAGTCTCATAATCGCTAAACTTCTAACCACTGAACTCAGGGTAAACCTACCAAATCCCCTTAAACCTGATCCTTATTTTATAGCGCTGACATTGTCGTGTTTTTGCAGTCATTAGTTTTCTACTGCGGTATACCACGACCTCAATTTTTCTTTATTTTGTTTCACCTTACCCTGCACAGCTCTGCTATTATCTGTTTCTGCGCGGGCTATTGCTCAAATCCGCCTTCTGGGCTCTAGTCTTTTATCTTCTTCTACTGCCCTGCACTCATCCTCAAACTATCTGGTCTCGGTACAGCTTTCTGCCTACTTCTTGTGAGTACTCCTACTTCACTATTTTTCTTGTTTCTTTCAACTACCCTTCTATCTACGTCCCCCTCTCTGTCTTACCCCTTTTCTCTCCCCACCATCTGCCATAGCTACCCTCCTAGGGTGTTATCCCTCATTTCCCATTTGCCTTGGCTCCTGTGTTTTTCCCCTCTCCTAATGCTTCCCTTGTCACTTCTATCCTTCTTTACTCACCTTCTGTTCCTCCTTTCCTCCCTTGCTCTATCTATCTATCTTTCTATACTTTCTAATTCACATGCTAGGACTGTCTACTTCTGCTATCACTATGCAGCCTTTAGTTACTTGCGTTTCTTACCCGTTAAATGATAGTCTCCCTACCGCTGTTCCCTATTCCCCCCTAGTGGGGCCTATAATCTTCTCAACCTTCCTCTGCTTTTTCCCCTCTCTACGCGCTGCTCTACTCTATCTTCTAAGTCTCATCTGGGACTTTACCGGCATTCTATCCCCGACTTTCGCGCTTGTTTGTTTAAATTTTTTCGCTATGGCTGTCTATTTTATGCCTGTGCGGGGCTTAGGCCTCATTCAGGCCCCTTTCGCCGCCTCTTGGGGCCTTCCGACGTGCTGCCACCTTCAAGATGGCGTTCTCTACACCGGATCTTTCTCGCGTTTGGTGACGTCCTTCCGGTCCGACGCCATTTGGATTGGACTTGCGTCTGTGGCGGCTGTGGTGTGAGCGCGCTCCTGGTTTCCCGCCTGAAGCTGCCTTCCGGCTCCTGCGTCTCACCCTGGCTCCCGCTGCCATCGTGTATCGCCGCCATCTTCCTTACAGGGGGACCTATCTTGTTCTTCCTGTCGGATGCCACCGGGGTCTTCAACGCTGCCCTCGCGAGCTGCCAAGGTAAGTGGATTCTTATATGTCCATTTTTCAGCATTCCATCCTTGAGTGTCGAGTACTGCGCAATGGAAAAATTTCAGGCACGAGCAGTAGGATTGGTGGTTATTTGTTAACTTTTTAACTGGAACCAAACAACATTGGAACGAACAAATAGCTCTTTTTCGCCATATTTAGGCTTATCTTGTTGTGCCCGGGGGGACCTTTGGGCCTGGGACCAGATCGGGTCTAGGTGTAGGGCTCTCCGGGGCGCCCTTTGGGGGCTTCTCCTAGGCCCAATTTATGTAAGAAGGCAGGTGCCTTTGAAATCCTTTATGAGAAGGATCTGCGCCTTTGCCACCAGCAGGCCGAAGGGGAGGAGGTCCAGCGGTACCTGATACCCCTTCTCCGCAAGATTTTGGTTATTGGTAGCAGGTTTTCGGGGGGGCAAGGGTATCCGGGGATAAGTCTGAAATATCGAGAGCCTGACCCCCTCATATCCACAACTGGAAGGGTCTTGTGTATGCTGATAACTCTCTCTTTGGTTTTATAATGTGTAGGCGGACACTATATCTCTTTGGTGGCTCATTTTGAAGGGGCTTAGCCCGCAGGGCCTGTGACATCTGTCCATAGCCAGTGCATTCTTTTGGGGGTCTCAGGGCAGCGTTTCTAGCCAAAGTCCAATGATTCTTCCCAGTCCATACCGTCTCCGGTACCCCCCTGATTCTCAGATTGTTCCGCCTGTCGCGGTTTCTGCATCTTCTTGTCGCCCTCTCAAGTCATTTATCTGCTCCTGTAGATCCATGGATTTTTTATCCTGTCTTCTGATAGCGCGGATAGACTGGTCTACCTTCGTTTCTAGGACCCCTGTTCTTTCTCCAGGTCCAGCTATTCCCTCTTTTAACTCTTTCATTTCGGCCTGAAAGAATGTTTTGAGGTCGGGGCATAGCCTTGTTATGTGCATTGCCTTGGCCGGTCTTTGCTCCTGGGGGTGAATTCCTCCTCCTCTCGTTCCGGTTCAGTTTTCTGAGCCGGCATTCAAAATCGGCGCCATTTCTGAGCCTGCATCGCGGGCCCACCCTGCAGCTCCGAAATATTCTGGCATCCCCCGTTTTTTTCCAGGTTTGGGGGTGTTTGCGGGAATCCTGAGCTGGTTGTGCTGTATGGGGCTTTGTTTTTTTTCGTCGTTTGGTTTCCGTTTTTGTGGGTTTTATGGAACTTTATAGGGGAGCAGCGGGGGGGGGAGGCTCTTAGGTAGGCTGCCATACTCCTATCCGTCGCGCATGCGCCTCCTGGAAACATCATTTTAATTATTTTGCTGTTTTGGTGATAGATACATTTGATTCAAGTGTACTATTAGGCTTTTTATTTCATTTATTGTTGGGGTATTTAGGTGCTTGTGTATTTCTTTTATTATTGTGTAATTTTGGCCTTAATGATTTTTATTAGGTTATAGTGGCTTATCATGCCCATATTATATGGTTATGATGTGCCTCGGTGCCAATAAATGGGTAGAGGGTGGGTATATTGGGTCCGGGGTGGGAGGTTAGGCCTCCCGGGTGGGTAGTGGGGGACGGGGGTTAACCCCTTTATTACTACAGCGGTTATTAATCGCTAAGGTGATTAAAGGGTTAGGGGCCATTAGATTGTATTTTTTCATGTACTCTTGCTGCCCACAGAGGACATGGACCTGGAGTATGCTGACGAGGATGCCCTTCATGATGGCAAGTAGAAAGTTTTATTTACTTTATTTATGCTGGCTGGCTAATGTTTAATTTTGAATGGGCAAATGAGCTATTATCCATATCTGGATAATAGTTATTTTGCCCATTACTGTACTGAACGTGTTGGGGGGGGCGGAGTGGGGGGTTGTTGGGGGAAGAAGAGGTGGGTAGTAGGGTTGTTGTGTGTTTTTTTTTTTGTAAGGTAATGAAGGGGTTAACTCCACCCGCAACCCCTGCAAGGCCTAAACACCCACCAAGGGCCTAATACCACCTTCACCCACCCCTGTTACCCACAATAAACATGGCACTGGTAGTTAACCCCTTCATTACCTACGGTAATGAAGTTGCCTGTAAATGCATTTTTATTGCATAGGATTCATTCCGGGGGCCTCGTGTGCTGATATTAATGGGTATCAGCTCCGGAGACTCCCAGCATCAATTTGATGCAGGATTTTTTTTATTTTTCTTTCTAAATTCTCTCTCGCCCCTTCTCAGCAGCTTCTCCCCATCCTCACGCTTGAGAATTTTGGGAGAATATCGCCATTCTAGAGCTGCAATTAGCCTCAATAACCTAATCGAGGCTACTAGAATTGCATGAGTTTCAAAACCTGCCGATGAGTGGCTTATCACCGCTCACCCGGCGATGTGTTTTAGACAGCAGTAAAAATTGGCGATTCATGCCTTCATTGTCCACTTAGAGGCTTACTGAATAGCAGTAGGCATTTTGGCCGAAAAGGCCTCGATAAGTGGGTTAGAGGCTTATAGAATAGGCCCCATAATGTTAATGAATCATGCTCTGTCTGTACAGTATATACCCTGCTATCTACCTATACTGAAATCAATGGTAACAAGACATACAAAGGAGGGGCTATCCCTTTCTGCAAAGTCATCCTACATCACATGATGGGGAGGAGAGTAACCTGAGCGATCCCACACAGTTAACTCTTTAAGGCTGTTAACCACTTATGCCAACTAGTAGTCCCCAAAGGGGGGACTACACTAGGCTCATCCATATATAGTCAAAAATGCAGAATAAATAAGTATAGGCACTCCTTTAATAAAATAATCAAGAGTGTTTATTAAACCGACGTGTCTGTTTCCAGCCAAACCTTTCTCAAGAATGAGAGGTTCTGTTTGGAACCAAAACGTTGGTTTCATACATTCCCCTGTTTATTTGGTGAATGGAGTACCTATGTTTATTCTGTATATACTGTATATCTATAATAATAAAAGAGCCTGTGTGTCTGTCAGAGTCGTTGCTCCAAGACTATGAAACCTAGGCAGCAGAAACTTTGCATGTATACTAATAATAAAATAACAAAAAGCGTGTGTGTGCCGTGCACGCGCATTTTAAGTGAAACTTCTTTGTGTTTTGTCACTGTTATGTCACAGAAATTGTACTTGTGATGGTGATGTTTTTAATTAAAAATCAAAACACATTTTCAGTGACAAAACGCAAAGAAGTTTGACTTAGGCCACGACCCACTGCTTGCGGCTGCGCGTGGCACGGCGTGTGCGGCGTCAACCAGAGACGGTCCTCTATGGAGCTGGGCCGGCCCAAATCAGTGCGTGCGGGACCAGATTTTGGAAAGTCAAGATATTCGACTTTTGCGTGGCAGCTGAGCGATGGCCGTGTCATGGCGGCGGTTCAGCCAATGAGGATGAACCAGTCGCATGACGTCATGGCCGCCCCCGCCACACCTCCCCGTCGTGACTGATCTGAAATCCTTCAGATCGCTCGGGTGGAGGGCTCTGTCACGCATGTGACACGCTCACTGGGGCCGTAGCCTTAGAACGCGTGTGCTCTGCACACACCCCGTTTTAGCTATTTGCACTTCTATATTTATAGTAAAAAACAAAAATGTGTTTGTGATGCATCAAAATCGGTCAGAATTCCTCCATGACATATGTGGATAATACTGGATAACATGAGCAAGTCCATAAATGATGTGGTAATTTGTCAGGTAAGGGCTAGGAGTCTAGTGAGGTCCACTCGACCATCACAGAAAGAAACCCCATGACGGCCCCTCCTAGTAACCAATAGAACGTAATAACAGGCACCGGTAACCATATACATATATGTGGGGGCACTATGGCCCTTTACCTTGGTGCTAGCAGGGCTCCTCGATATCCAGGGCGTGCTGTTCATCCAGGTAAGTATGCAGCAAGAAGAGGGGTAGAGATGTGTAGCACTGCCGCAATTTCCAGCTGTAAAAAAAAAGACAGTCAAGAAAAAAATCTGTATAGCCACACCGTGACTGCTGAGCCAATGGCTTGCCACAGCGTCACCGCGACCCGTTGCGACGCGGGACGATGACGTCACAGGCCCGGTAAGCGCGGGCACAGTCCAGGTGAGTATAAATTATGCGTATCGTGTATTTTGTCACCTTGATAAAGTGCTTAGTGCACGAAACCGTAGGTGGGTTAGTGTTGTTCCGTTGTCCCCTTGCGCACCACCCTGCAATAAAACCTGACCTGTTTTTCAATTGAAGCTACCTCATTATTTTTTCCGGTTTCACTGGGAGCTGGAAATTGCGGCAGTGCTACACATCTCTACCACCTCTTCTACCCTCTCTTGCTGCTACTTACCTGGATGAACAGCACGCCCTGTATCGAGGACCCCTGCTAGCACCAAGGTAAAGGGCCATAGTGCCCCCACATATATGTATATGGTTACCGGTGCCTGTTATTACGTTCTATTGGTTACTAGGAGGGGCCGTCATGGGGTTTCTTTCTGTGATGGTCAAGTGGACCTCACTAGACTCCTAGCCCTTACCTGACAAATTACCACATCATTTATGGACTTGCTCATGTTATCCAGTATTATCCACATATGTCATGGAGGAATTCTGACCGATTTTTGATGCATCACAAACACATTTTTGTTTTATACTGGAAATCCAAACCTTCAATAGTAGTGTCCCCACAAAAAAATGAAATATAGACTCATAACCATATTAAACCATAAAAGATAAAAAAAAATAACAAAAAGAGGGGAAGAGAGAGAAGAGAAGAAACAGTATTAATCATAATCCAATAGTAATCTATGTATAGAAGAGAAACGTATGCAATATATATATAGGAAAGTGGTTTAACAAAAACAAAAATGATAATAATAAAAAAATAAAAAAAATTACAAATAAAATAATAAAATGAGTGACAAAGAATATGTATAATGCAAAGAAATTATGTAAACTAACTCCTATGTTAAAAAGGAAAAATAAAGAAGAAAATTATTTTTAGTAGTCCTAATGGTGAAGTAAGTAACCAAATGTATATAGTCAACATCAGATTATGAATGTATTTTAATTTCTTCCCCTAACAAACATAGTGTATGAGGAGAATTTATAAATTGCTATGAATTCTAGTGATACATATTATTGAGTCTGAAAGGCATATTATAATAACTTGAGGGGAAAAAATTCTTATATTATCCATACATTGATACATTTTTACATTTTATGCATGTCAGCTATAGGTCACCACATAACGTTTCCAGGGAGATGCAGTATCTGCTGTAGTAAACATCAAGATATTTAGGAGAGGTATATGGATACAAAACATCTTAAGAATGTATGTCACCAGCCCACACAAAATAATAAATTCAAACCAAGCGTAGACACGGTAGTGGCCAAACTGGGATATACTTAATCAAGAGATATGTCAATCATGTTTTATAGGAATGGGCCAAATCCCAATCCAATTAATAGCCATGTGGGTGGAGACTATTCATACAGAAAATCCACAGACATTCTTTTTCTATTTAAGTATTTAGTCTATCTCCACCTCTAATAGCTGCTGGTACATGTTCTAAACCTGAGAAGGAGAAGCCATTAAACCTCCCATAGGGCAAGTAGTAAAATGTCGTGATACTGGGTTGTAGTAGTACCATCTTCTCTTTTTGATAACCGTTACATGTTCCTTCTGAATTCTTTGTTATGGGGCCGAGTACGCCCCAATGCGCACCATATTGCAATTGAATGTAAGCATGTTAGATTACATAACTGGCCTATTACAGTTGAGGAAAATGTCCGATGGGTCTTGAGTGACCTTGGTTTTGAGAATTCTACCTTTTACCGGGTTTTGGCAAATCTACAAATGGTTGCAGTGGCCCACATTGAAAGAAGCCCTTTGGAATTATTGTTTTGCCTGTAAGTGTGTGAGAGGAGAATAAGCTCGGTGACAGGTACGATGCTAAGGACTTCGCCTTGCCGAAATTAAATTTTTTGGTCCTTGGTCCGTTATGTCCTTAAATTATTCATTGAATGTCAGTTTGTCCCAAATGTCGTGCAATGATTTACCGTCATGGCATTGGATGTCCACTTTGGTGCATATATAAAAGGGGTAATGATTTAGTGCCTCTTTTACACCACCATTGTCCCTTTTTGGAGGACATTCGCGAGAAGGAGTTGATCCCTCTCCTCAGATTTCACCAGGGACATGGTTTTCTATCTACTAAGATCCGTTTCTTTTGTACCCACCCCTCTCATTGCAACCTAATGATCAGTTTCTTGGGCTGTATATCAAAGCTTTTTACTACTGCTCGGAGAACCATACATCTGAATTGGCTCACAGTTCCTTATAGTATCTGATTTCATTCACACAAAACTCTGCAGCCCAATTCATACTTGCATTGGCAAAATTCCCAAGCAACCACATCAGTACCAGTCGGCTAGATCAATACGGCTGTTCAGCGGGAAATCTGAAATCTATGCTATAGGGACATGAATAAAGCTGATCGATGTCAGTGCTGCTCCTTAGATGACAGACCCTCACAGGTAGGTAAAATAAATGCAATTTATTAATCACATAAAACGGATACTGGAACAAACCCGACGAATCACTACTCCTATGCTTATTTGCTCTCCTTGGATGAAAGGGCGAACAATGCGCCTCAAAACCGCCCCTGGCGAGGCGAGGTCTTTTCTGTTTTGTTCTGCATGTATCGTCTTTAGTGACTTAAAATGATTTATTTTTACTGTGTTCACAACACCTGGACATGATCTTCGTCCTCAATGGTAGTCAGCGCGAGTGATGTCATCACATCTCTTCATACTTGTCCATCTATCATGTCGCGAGGAAGGTCACAGCCCAGGTCCAGACCGGTATCCGAGACGGACTATCGGTGAGGCGCCGCTGGAGCTCAATCTCGTGGGCGCTGAGGCTTGCGGCCGCGCTGGCCCAACACACCATGGGCAAGCGGGTCTGCAATTGCTCCTACTGACATCCTCCAAACGGCCCCTTTCCTGCCCGCTATTACCCTTATTTTGTCTAAGGACAGAGCGTGTGGAGTACCTTGCGTGGTCCACTAGACGTTTTTCTTTGATACTTAGCTAAGCATCCAGTGGAATATATTGTGGTGACAACCCTCACATTCTTGCTTCTCAATGCAATCCACTGGGACAGTCGTCCACCAGGTCTTGCAGAGAAAAAGTGGCGCCTGGACAACGCACATTGATCTGCCGACTGTGTATAATGCCTTTCTTCTCCCTTTCCGCTGACCAATCTATGCACCTCTTGGCTCCTCTGATTGCTGTGAACTCCAAGGTCCAGTCGACTAGGCCTATGGGTTTGCTGGGCCAGCCTGTTTGGACATGGTCCTTGAATGTTAAAACACAAACTTTAATAAAAGGATAACTTTATTACTTAAGGTATGTTGTAATATACTTCTGAGTCTCTGGGAAAGGAGTACAGGAAAGAAAGATGTTGCACTTTTAGTGTCTACCTACCATTTCCCACACACCTTAAATTTCCCTTTGGACTCATACTGGACTACAGGCGAGTCCCCCCTCAACCTCATATACATTTGGGCACTAACAAAACCTAAAACTGTTCTGGCTCACTCCCACTAGCTGGGTGCTATTGGCTGATTCCCTCAGTACATACGATACCCTATTCATCCCTGTGCCTCCACATTCTCCTTTCTGGGCTATGGCCAAAGCAGGGTAGCTAAGTGAGAGTAGAGCTTTGCGCTTTGTCAAGGGGAGAACCCAACATTGTTCCAAGGACAATTGCCTACGGTTGAATCCTGAGAATCACGGCATCGCTTTCCCGCCGGGTACCATTTATAGGGACTCGATACACCTGGATTGACCCTACCCAAGCACCCTCCAACTCCTACGACACATTCCTGTTAACAGATCCATCACACAAACGTCCCTTGAATACCTTATACCCTATGCTCGCTGACTGCCTGTAATAGTTAAAACATGGGAAAAATGACTTTTATACAGCGCCACAATACTTGAAAATCATACCAGACTGTTTAGGCGCCCAAGATTGCTAAATCTGACTCTTGCACACCTCTATCACCAGACCAGACCAGCACAATGTAACCCGGCGTTAAACCTTTATTCGCAGAGCCTGGTTCCCCACTACCGTTCACATTTGGGTTGTCCATACAAATTGCCTTTATTATTCAACCACATTAACCTGCTATTGATAGCTGTATTACCCATCATCTTCTCTGTATCCATTGTAGTTGCAAACCTGCCCCAAAGAGCATCATAAAATATGTAATTCATCTCACTCCTAGCTATATACTGTGGGAGCTGTACGCACGCTGTTGCATGTGTTTTCGCTTCTGTTGTCCTGCCGTGCTTACATGAGATTAAAAACCATCAACTAGATAAGAGCTCATTATAAAGCACACCAACAGACGCTTGTCCATTTGAATTAACATATTTCCTTTTGTTCCTTCCAATTGTCTATTTTCTTTGCACTATGGATCCGTGCAGAAACTGACAGTGTTATCAAATATACTTCACTGATAAACTGTTTTATGTTTAGCCTTTTTTGTTTTTTTGTAATGTTCTTGTAGATTCCATTATTTCCGTGGAAGCGGACTGTACTCGATCTTAAACCACATACAGGCACATGTGGATCATATACCAAAGTCACCCTGGTCCTGCAAACCTGAGAGTCTAAACTACCTGCTATCTGTTTCGCTACAAAAACTCCCGACTCTCTTTCTGGTGCACATTAATTTGTTCCACGTTTTGCCCAGTTTTGCAGACAGTGTCGAATATATACATGACAGTCTTGGAATTATTTACCATCACCATACCTATTATTGCACGAAAACGATTGAAATCGATGCTTAAGGAATCATTGAATGCAAATGGCGGTTTAAATAGTTCCTTAATTAAAATCGTCCATAAATGTATATAAATGTTTGATTTCTTCTGTAAACACATATTTTACTAAGGTTTTGTGAACCCTAAATGTGCAGTAAATAAAAGGTTAGGATTTTGATGCTTACCCTGGGATTGTGTATATTATCCTGACACATTCCGTGGGATATTTAAACGAGAATCTGAACTTATGTTCATAACAGCCAAACAGATCAGTCATATGATTATGTGGTTAATGACTGATCGTCTGTATCATAACAGGACTTGTTTTGCAAATGATAAAAGTCCATAAAGATACTTTGTACATCCTACTAGGATGAGTGGAGCAGGATACCAGATATGTTCAAAAGATAAACAAAAAGCAGAATTATAGTGTAATGATTGTCTGAACTCACTGACTAAAACCTAAAAAAAGCTGCAAAGGTCTACTCACAAGCGTTCGTGAGTTAAAGAAGGCACATCACCACAACATCCGATGAGATGTGCAGGAACAGGTGTCTGGTAATGATGTGATCATCAGAGAGAGTACATGCACACTGACAATATGGTGCATGGAAGGTGTATTTTTATCTGCCGTTGCACTGGGTCCAGGTGAGGTCCACGATTCTGTCCAATAACAATTCAGTGTAGAGTAAGTTAGAAGCATGGCACTACCCGGGCTTATGCAAACCAGATATTTGGGTAATAGATGTGTCCTTTTGTTGATAAGATTGATTAGGGTGTGCTGGAGTACGAAGACAGGGGGGGCCACCATAGCGCCACTGCACAATAAAGTTTTTTTTATATCCAATGCGATACTTGCTATGTAAAGT
Organism: Ascaphus truei; assembly: GCA_036426205.1. NCBI lineage: Eukaryota > Metazoa > Chordata > Amphibia > Anura > Ascaphidae > Ascaphus > Ascaphus truei. Next base: position 7,738 of record WSYH01006474.1, on the reverse strand, counting down.
AAGATCAATAAAAAGTCTACAGAATTTGGCGATCGTTTACATACCAATTCTCTGCTTTAAAGCAATCAAAGATCTTGGCATGCAGTCGACGTTTTCTGACTTCTGCCTGCTGTTATCTCGCCCCATCTTGGTAAGGATTCACAGGTTCCCCTCCTGATGGCGCTAGGGGTGCCCACGGGGTCAGGCCTCAAGTGGCCCCTTGTTCTTTCCCGCAGATCTCCCCGGCGGCAGGTGCTACTCCGTGTGTCTACCCTGCTGCAGGTGGCCTACTGCGGATGGGTCGTCCAAGGTCCCCGCTACTCGCAGTTCCATTCCGTAATTAAACAAAAGAAAAACCATGGTCACCCTACATTTTTAAACCAAAACAAACCACCCCCCCCCACCCACACACATACAAAAACACTCTGAAGTACACGTAATGGGAAACAAACTATTATCCAGATATGTATAATAGATTATTTGCACATTATTAACACATTAACCAGCATAAATAATGTAAATAAAACTGTGTTTCGAATAACCCCTGGCATATGATGGGACATCCTCGTTATGGCATACTGCAGTCCCTGTCTCCGTGCCAGAAAATACATAAGAAGTACAATCTAAGTATCCCGTAGCCCCTTAATCACGTAGCGGTTAATACCGCAAAAGGTAATTAGGGGTTAACCGCACCTGTCCCGCAACCCCCACCGGGAGGTAACCACCCTCCCCAGGAACTATCCCCACCCTTCACACATTAATTGGGTACAGGGTACATCATACCTATATAATATGGATGATTGACCACATATACCAAGAACTGGATAAGGATTAAAAAAAACAGGCCACAATATAACAACATCACATAGCAACCATCAAACACATGGCATCTCAAATCAAATACAACACTACATGTCAATACAATTACATAGCAAATAAAATAGTCACCAAAAACTAGTCAAAATAATAGATATACATATGCGGGGAGGGGCAATCAACACAATTGAACCGTAATGTGGGTACCTGATGGGCATAATTGGGCCTCACTTTAACCACTGCCAGTCAAATGCTCAGCCTAAAAGAAAGAATTTACAAACACGATCCAATGCCTACCAACAATAAGAATAATAAAAACAACATCCAAGAAGTAAACAGAAAAATTAAATACCAACAATCAATAACCAATCCCAATAAATTCCACAATTTAAATTAACCAACACCAATACGAATAAACATTATGAACATAAATGAAAGCTCCAAGTAAACACCACAGGACAATAATCTAACAACTCACAACAGAAGCACACTATTACTAAAGCCGCATCCCCACCCTCAAAACTATAACTATTTAACACACCACTAAAAAAAATACATGCTTACAAGTAAAAATTTAACATTAATGGCACCAATATTTGTGAAACAACATGCAAAATACTTGGCAAAAACATAAAAAAAGCATTTCCAAAACAACACATTGGATTGTTCTGTATGTATTTGAATCCATAGAGTCATACATAAATACGGGCAATGACATAGCACAAAAAAAATTCAATCACATTATAAAAAGAAAATCAAAAACCTGTAAAATAACATACAGATTTTGAATTTTTGTGCTTACCCTCTTAGCGATTAACTTCATGCCTTCACAAAATCCCGGGCCTACCGGATCCGCATGCTCTAGAAACCATCCCCATGAACAGGCCAGGTAAAAGGGAGATTCCAAAGCCTTATCTCATTCTTTTTTCTTCGGCAATTTTGTATCCAATTCGTCACTTTCTTGGGTCTTCTGGGGTCTCGGGGGGGTCTTTGGGTCTTTCACTGTATCATCTCATTTCTGTCATCTTCGTCCGAACGCCCTTGTCCTCCTAGTGCTAGGGGAGGCCGTCTCCTTGGCCTCTTGGTGTAAAATGATGGCGACATAGGCTTTTATAGTTTTGCAGATGATGTCCCATTTCATCAAATAGTTTTCCACGTGCTCTGATTGGCGTTCCCTCAGTGAAACCATGTGAATTTTCCACTTTTGTGTGGTCGATGTTCATGTAAGGGAATGAAGCCAGCCAATGCAGAAGGGCTTTTGCTTCTTCTTCATCGCATTTGACACACCCCCTTCTCGCTTTCCCAATCATGTCCGCCATCACACGCAGTCCTCACCATCTTCTGACCAGCCAATCAGATCGGGAAACTATTGTCCACAATCTGATTGTTGTATTATACCTGAGACAGTAGTTTCAGGGAGAAAGGTACCTTGTATGTCATTCACAAAGGCCCGAGTCTTATGCTCGATCTGATAATACAATATACAGCCAATACAATGGGGGATATAGGTGGTGGGGCTTTGGGTTATGTGTATTGTTTTTATTGTGAGTGGGCGGGGGGTGGGTGCATGGGGCGGTTCTGGTCCCCAGGATGACCGGGTTGACCCTACCGAGTGGGGTAGTGGGGATGGTAGGAGCTAATCCTGAACTACTATAAGCGTTAACTACCGCGTAAGGTGAGCTCGGGCCATAGGGCAAAGGGCTGTGCTATAAGTGGCCACACCACTGTTCAATAAGGGTAATTAAGAGTTTTTTCATGTAGTGTGCTCCCTTTCTGCTGATCCCGGCGCTCTCAAGAAGTGGATCATAGAAACTGTAGAAATTGACACAATTAGAAGCAGAAGCACACAAAAGACTTGAGTAGAGTACAAAAACGTCTGTTGTATCAATTATCAGAGCCTGGTGCATTGGCGAGGAAGAAGGCCATTTGGGTCCAATAAACTCACCTGTGTTCCGCCTGGGTCTGATGACTTGAATATAACACAGCGTCTTGTACTTTTACCAGTTCTTTGGTGTGCTTCTGTTTAAGTCTTGTCAATTACTACCAAGTGATTAAAGGGTTGTAGGGGACTTACATTGTCCCTTTTTTTTAATTCCTTTTGACACTCGGTTTGCTATCAGCAATTTTGTATAGAGACAACTGCGCTCCAGTGTTGATTCATAAATGATGGAAAACGGAACTACAGTGCTCAATGAACCATAACATTACATTATGTGGCGGCCAAAGATCTCCTGAGGTAGGGGAAGCAATAAACCCGGATATACCTCCCATAGGGATCGGTCCCCCTCACAGTGTAAAAGTACTCACATACTTGCATCTGGTCCTTTGATATTCCGGGTAGAGCTGTGACTCAATGTGATATATATGAGCGTGAGAAAAGAGAAAACTGAGTGGTACAGTACAATAAGGGTCCCAGGATAACAAAAAATATATGATGTACACAACATCCATACAAACCTCCAACAACGGAGGAGAGACACTACCCCCTGTATAAAAACGCTTTTCTGAAACGAGTAGTCTTGTCAGGGTCATCAACCCAAAATGAGCTCAGATGCCCAGTTTTATATTACCACTACGCTTGCTTCTCCGCTTTTGTGCTGCCAGACAACCACACTAAGGTAATTAACCGGCGCTTTAAGCGGGGAGGAGCGTCAGCTTTTTCAACATCCTACTTGTCATGGAGTCTTTCCCCCATCCATTAGACCCACAAACGCGTGTGGTGGCGTAGGACCTACCCGTCCCCCCGCCCCCCCCCGGCGCTGGTCCTACCTAACCACAGGCATGAAGGCGGTCCGCGACCGCAACACGAGATTTCCACCATCCCTCTAACAGCCCTCCGCACTTGTGACAGAGCGAGACAGAAGCACGCAAAACGAAGTACCCGATGCCATCACAGCCTGGGAACTCGATCCTCACACCGTGTAGTCAGAATAAGAACCCTTCACGGTACGACCGAGATTGCAGTGTATCCTATCCACCAGATCCAGAACTACCCTCACAGAACGGGATACATTGTACAGGATACTCGCAGACACTCAATATTTCATACTCGAAAACTACATAAAATTCTAATCGAAGATCTATCCCCAACCCATCTAATATCCACGTATAGTACTCTCAGCACTTTTACCCATAAGAGAATATCACAAAAAACAAACACAAAGAACACATTGATATTTCACAATTATAAAAGCTCTAATCTAATGTCAAAAGAAAAGTTGAACATAGTTAACAAATATTGATGAACTTCTCCAATCGTTATAATCCCTCCTAGAGAGACAGACCAGAAGAATGAGAGGAGAAGAAAGACGGGGAAAGAGAAGGGGGGGAGTAAAGACGGGGGGGAAGGAGAAAAAAGGTGGGAAGCCGGGTGGGAAGGGGGAAAAGAGGAAAGGTAGGGGAAAGCGATTGGTCATAAAAGCAAATGAAAGACAGAGTTTGGAGAGAAACGATAAAGAAGGCATACGGGAGATAGCCAATAACAAAATTAACATAAAAACAAATCATTCATATATCTCCAGTCAAGAGCCCTTATCAATCCAGTCACATAGCATACATGTACACTTTCAATTGTTTAGAAAACTCAAAGATTTAAAGATTTCAATTCTATATGTAACAAGTAATGATAAGTATGGAATATCCTAATAATTGTTAAAGCTCTCACAATCTTCAAAATTATCACATAGGACTTGTGAAAAGATATTCTAATACCATATTTCACCATTTACTAAATCATTCATAAAGTGTTAAAATATAATCATTGTATCATTGATTGATTGTTTTGATTGTTTTTTAATTTCATCAAAAATCTCTAATTCACAAGGAAATTACTTACTCACAATTCCATTCTATGTTTATACACATCAGGTTTCCTAGTTTTAAGTTAGGAAAATCCATTTGGATTCTTACGATTCAAAGCGTTAATGAGATTACCTTTCACTCTCTCCTAAGTGACACCTGTCGTACCCAAGAAATCTAAAATTTAGGACCTCCACTAGGGTAATTCGCAAAAATGTTTTGGATACTGGAGTTGTTGGTATAGCCTCTTCTCCTAATTAACCCGAGTGGTTGTCCTGAATCTGATTTTTAAACTTATCGTGTCCCCCCACATATCTCTTTCCTTCAATCCACAAAATAAAAGAAATAAACCAAATTAGAATTACACTTAATAACCACAATAATTATGTATCTGTTATGATGGATTGTGGAGAAGACAGATTGGCAGTAAGATCATGTATATTGCATACACTTACCGAACCACAATTCAGAATGAAGTCTGTTTAGTCATACATTTATTAATTCTAAGTATTCTTTTCATTAAAATATATACGGGTGAGATATAGCCTGCTACGTCTTCAGCTTTTCTGAAAATGACATTTAGGTGCCTCTGATTTGAAGAATCCTTCAACAATGTATCATTGTAAAACATTCCAATGGGTGGTAGAATGGCCTTTATTTGTTGGATCTGCCTTAATTATATATTTTGATATTATAGACAAGGGATGTGTCCTGAATTACTCCAAACTCTCCTCTAACCTGAGTTTGCCTCACCCGCCACCTACCGACTCTCTAAGACTAATAAGGTCATCCTATCCATAAGCTAACCCCTCCAAGGTGAGCACATTAATAATTTTTTCTGAATATATTATCTAATAGCAATCTTTAAATTTATAATTCCTTGCTAAGTTCAATTGTCAACAGATAAGTACCTGGACCTTCATTTATATGTAGATTTAATAGTTAAAAAAAACAACACAGATACCTTCAGAAGGAGCAATTCGAGAAGACCTCCTTACCTGAGGGCACGACAGCTGTCATCCCCATCCACTTATAAGGGGTATTCCCCAACCAGCCAGTTCCCCTCAGACTGAGGTAGGAAATTGTTCACAATGGAGTCGTGTTCTCTCTCATCTGATGGTTTGAAAACTTTAGATTCATTGAAATAGCTATGAGCCCAATTTATTGCTAAAAAAACCTTGGAGGAGGTAGGCTTACTGGAATAGGTATGCGTTATTAGTCCTAGAGAGTGGGAGTTGGCGCGTGAGGCAACTCAGGAAGGAGAGTTGTAGTATTCAGACACACCATTTTTTTATATCAGACAAACTAATAAAAGGAAGGCGTAACAAAGGCCATTTGACCAAACATTGGAATGTTGTACAAAGTGGATCATTGTCTGACAGGATTTTTGTATCCAAACAGGCCCTAATCAATTTTCAGAAAAGCTAAGACGTAGAAGCCAATATCCTCACCAGTGATATTTTAAATAAAGATACTAGAAGTGAATAAAGTATAAACTAAACGGTTATCTTCAATGGTGGTTCGTGTAATGTATGCAATTATCATGTACCTCCAATCATTTGCTCTCCCATACAATCTCAAAAAAGATACAGAATTACTTGTTTTATTAATTGTATTCTAAATTTTGGTTATTATTTTTATTGTTGTCGGATGTGGAAAGAGATATGTGGGGGGGACCACGAAAGTTTTTAAAAATCAGGATTCGAAACACATTCGGGTTATTAGTTTTAGGGAGAAAGGTAAACACAAACATTTTCCAGTATCCAAACATTTTTGCGAATGCCATGAGTGCGAGGGTCTTAAATTTTTAGATTCTGGGTATCGACAGGGTCACAGTAGGAGAGACGGAAAGGTAATCATTAACGCTTTGAAATCGTAGAGAATCCAAATGGATTTCCTCCTACGTAAAACTAGGGAATCCTGATGGTATAAAAACGAGACAACGGAGGAAAATAAGAAGCGGAAGGGCCGGGGGAGGAGGTTAAACATGGTGTTGGGAGCGGTGGGGCCGGTAGAGCAGAGGAGTCTTACAACCCCCCTAAGCGTTTTTTCGAAGCTAACTTTTTGGCTAACCTCTTATAGAAGGTTAATAGCTCCCTGAAATGGAACGTGTGCGCGTTCCTTTTTTCCCACTCTTCCCCGAAGGTGAAACCCCTTAGAAAAGAATTTTTGGGGTGAATATATTTTCTTTTATAAATGGTGGGGTTGATAAGTGGTATATACTATAATAATATTGTTTAATGCCCTGTAATATGAGGCTGGCGATTTTTTCCCCCCTAAGTCCCCCCTGGGTTCCGAAGAGGGGGTAACCCTAGGCTCACCTAATAAAGGTCACGCCACGTTGGCCTTGCCCAGAAAATGCCCCCCCCGTGTCCTTGTTTCAACAGAGCAAAATAACAGAAACCCAAAAAGGCAAAATTGTGATAAGCTTTAAATTCCAATCCCCCTCGGTTGGAATAAGTTCAGGGGGTTAATGGGAAAAAGTCCGGTCCCCGTCCCCCCCAGTTTTCCCGCCAGAACCCATGGAACCCGGTAAAACTTGGTTGGTTCCGGGACTGTTCCTCCACATACCAGCCCATAAATGTTTTGTTGAAAGAGTTGAATTGAATTGTCCCCTAAGGTCCCTACCTTTTGCTTTGGTACACTTAGAACACTCTGACCTGGAACTTTAACTAACCCTTAACCCTAAAAAGCGTTTTTCGTAAAAACTACTCTTCCTTATGGCTACCTTCCCTTATGGAAGGTCCCTAAATGAGCTCTGAAAATGAACGTGCTGCCCCGTCTTTCTCCCTTCCCTCCTTCCCCGAGGGACTTAAGAAACGAACCTTTTTGGTGATATTTTTTTTATAAAATAGCGTTGTTCTAAGGTAATTAATCTAACCTATATTTTTATGCAAAACTGGGGTTCAATAAAAATAGGCTGGCGAAACTTATTTCCTCTAAGTTTCCTGTGGTTTTTTTTTTGTTTCCCGAGAGGGGGTTAAACCCGGCCCCCCCTCACTATAAGGTGTCCAGCCACTTGGCCCTACTGCCAGAATGGCCCCCCGCCTGCTGGCAGCCCCAACAGACCCAGAAGCAAAATTGTGAATAAGCGTCATTCGGCCCGGTATAAGTCGGGGGTTTTTTTTTTTTTGAAGGTTCCGTC
>WSYH01006473.1:25581-38033 GCA_036426205.1 Ascaphus truei | reverse complement strand
CGCGTAAAAATGTAACTAAATTTAAAGATGGCAGTGGGGGCAGTCAAATACAAAGGAAGCCATTTCAGGTCGTGATGACAGGCGGCTTCCTATTGGCGCCTTAGAGGGAGGCTTCATTTCCAAAAAAGGGCAGAAGAAACACCAGCACACAACAGGAGACTGAGGTCTCCCTAACTAAGAACAGTGCTGTTCAGCACCGAAGCAACAGTTCAAATTCTTCTCACACTCACTCAGTCCTCCGTGCCATATACAGCCTCATTTTTGCAGCCTCTGCTAACCTGCTACTAGTCGTTTTTTGTTGTTTTTTTACAAAAAGGCACATATGTGAATTATACAGCGGCATGTCAGGACAGATTCATACCATGCTGGGGGGGGGGGGGGGGGGTAAGAGAGAGGGATATTTTGATCAGCGCTGCAGAACATAACTTTCAGTGTAACAATACTCTCCACTCATATGGATTTAGTGGAGGATCTCCAAATGTTTGTCTGCATTACACATACTGAACCTCAAAATGCCCCAAAAGTATATACTGTACAGACATTTGTTCCTCAGAGTTTAAGGGGGGCAAGTTTTGCACATTGTATCATTGTGTGAACAGCTGCACTGGTTATGTAAATACAACTCTATCCCAACAGTCTTAAGGCTGCGTCCCCGCTAGCGCTGAGCGGGCGGTGCTTGTCGAGGTGAATTGTACACACACACACACACACACACACACACACACGCGTCCCTGCCCGCGTATGCGCGGGCACACACGCTCACCGGCGCTCGGGTAAACAAATTTGTTCAACTTTCTTGTGCGCTCAGCTTCCCCTGCAGCGTCCCCCCCCCCGCGAGCGCTTGCGAAAATTTTAAGGACACCTGGCACGCATGCTTGGAGAGCTCTCCAAGCATGAGTGCGCACAGCGCCAGCAGGGACAAAGCCTAACCCTGTTTCCATCACATATGTATATAGACTGAAGTTTGCCTTTGCTCTCATTGATTGCCTTCAGATCTAATAATGAAGCACTCTTTTACATTCATAATTACTGTACCTGGACTCGTATAACTGTTCTGAAGTGGAGGGCCTCCAGGAGGAGCCACATACTGAGTAGTTGGTGGCTTTGAATTCCCTATTAACGATGGCTGTCCCAATATAGTTCCTGATGTGGAGGCCACATGATGATTCGCCAGAGGTTGAGGCTGTGCATGACTCAAGGGAGTTGGAAAATATTGCCAGTTTGACTGGGGAGGGTTTCCTCCAGGAACATTTCCACCAACAGATGCTGGCACGCCAATCGAGTTCTGAGCGGGAAGTGGCATTCTGGGAAAAGACCCTGTATGCGAAGGAGGTGCCACTGGTGTTGGTCCCATAGGTGCTCTATTAGGAACCTGCCCAGGTCCCCGATAGTTTCCCAACTGTGGAAAAGTCTGAGGACCACCATAATTATACAGTCCTGAGCCTGCATGCTGAGGAGCCTTGGCTGGCATTTGTGGAGGGTTAGAGCCGGGGAGAACAGAACTGTAGCCTTGGCCCACAGACTGCGGTGTATAAATCAGTTGGTTCTGAACTGGACCTTGAAAAGAAAAACAAAAAGAAACCATTAACATATCTATGTCATCACAGGATTAATAAGCAGGCACAAATTATGTAGTGGCAAAAATCTTAACCCTTTGCTCCCACAAGATACATTTATAGTGCAATCTGTAGATTATAATCCTAAACAGGATTACATGGGCCTAGAATAGAGCTGGCCTAGCCCGCATGGGTGGCTACAGCTATTGACCGGGGGGTGCGGCCCCCCCCCCCCAGCTAGGCTGTTGGTCGCGTGCGCGATCGGAGAAGGCAGTTGGGGCAGTTAGTTTTCAAATAGAGCCAAGGAACAAGCAACTGCCACTTGTTCCTTGGCGTTCAAACTGTTTGGACACTCTCCTCTCTTCTCCTGTGTTTAGTAGGTTTTTTAAGTGGTTTTGACCCCCCTCCCGGGGTGAGGGATTTTCCCTTCCCTCCTCGTGGTGAGGGACCCTTCGGCTCCCCCCCCCCGTGTGTTTTTGCCGGTTTTGCCGGTGCCCGGGGTGCCCGTGCTGTATCTCTCCACTCAGGGAGGTCCCACGGTGCCCGCAATGTATCTCTCCACTCAGGGAGGTCCCACTGTATCCGCACTGTATCTCTCCACTCAGGGAGGTCCCACGGTGCCCACGCTGTATCTCTCCACTCATGGAGGTCCCACTGTATCCGTGCTGTATCTCTCCACTCAGGGAGGTCCCACAGTGTCCACAATGTATCTCTCCACTCAGAGAGGTCCCACGGTGCCCGCGCTGTATCTCTCCACTCAGGGAGGTCCCACAGTGCGCATGCTGTATCTCTCCACTAAGGGAGGTCTCACGGTGTCCGCAATGTATCTCTCCACTCGGGGAGGTCCCACGGTGCCCGTGCTGTATCTCTCCACTCAGGGAGGTCCCACGGTGCCCGTGCTGTATCTCTCCACTCAGGGAGGTCCCACATTGCCAGTGCTGTATCTCTCCACTCATGGAGGTCCCATGGTGCCCGCGCTGTATCTCTCCACTCAGGGAGGTCTCACGGTGCCCGTGTTGTATCTCTCCACTCAGGGAGGTCCCTGATAGTGTATAAAGAGGTGACATCAAGTGTCAGCCAAAGATAAGTGTGGTGCCAAGTGAGATCCTGAACAGTGAGTAATAAATCAGATGAGTCGCTAATATAAGAGGATAACGCCCTTAACAAGGGCTGTAGAAAGTAATCGACGTACCTAGATACACCATCTCCCAAAGATCCAATGCTCGAGATGATGGGACTAGAGACTTATGGATCTTCGGGAGGTGGTGAAAAATAGGTACAGTCGGGTGAGCAGTAGATAGAAAAGCAACCTCGTGATTAGACAAAAACCCCAGCTCTTTGCCCATGTCTATAAGATGACGAATCTCTCCCAAATAGCTACCAGTGGGATCATGGTCTAGACGCAAATAAGACTGTGTATCTTCTAATTGTCTCGTAGCTTCCCTATGGCAATTATCTCTGCATCATGACGATAGCACTGCCTTTGTCGGCGTTTTTGATAATCAAATGATGTTTTTTCTTTAGAGCATATAGACTGGCGTGTTCTAGTTTGGAAAGGTTGTTTCGTCCCTCATTAGAAAAAGTGTATCCTTTGGCTAAAGACTGTAGGTCCCTTTCTACTAGCTTCTCAAATGTCTCCAAATGTGGACCTTTGGTATAAAAGGGACAAAATACGGATTTGTTTTTGAAAGATGTGTGCTTACTGTCAATAAGGAATGTAGAAAAATCATTATCCTGTAAAGGGTCAAAAACAAAATCATTTTGTTCATTCAATAAGTCATTCATATCTTGTATGACACAATGGTCTCTGAAGGAATTTAGCACGTCACCTGTGCTGTCAGTCTGAGGAGACGGATTGGAAATATCCGTGTCCTTGGGCGGAGAGTCACAGGGGGACCTCCCTAGACATGAAAAATTTCTTCAGAGACAATTTTCCTGATGAATCTTTGCAAATCTATAACAGTGTCAAAAAGTTGAAAATCATCATTGAGGACAAAATTAAGTCCCCTATTAAGTAAATGTGTCTCTTCTGTAGACAACTCGACCCCATAGATGTTAATCACAATGTCATCGGATTCTAGATATCCATTTTTCTTTTCTTTAAGACTCCTTCTTTTGGACGAGCGCCTTGTCCTTTTAGGTTTTTTGACTCCTTGGATTCATAAGAAGTAGACGCTACATCCAATTGGCGAGAAGAATGGGTGATATATCTATTATCTTGATCTATATCTAAGGTAGCGTATATTATTGCTCTACTAACCGGAGACGCCTTGGCATATGCATCCCCCATCTGGGAGCAGAGACCTGAGCTTATCCAAGACTTCCCACGCTTCAAGAAAGAATTTAAGCAGGTCTTCGACACCCCTGGCCGTAAGATTACTGCTGCTTCTTCATTGTTTCACATTTCACAGGGTCACAGATCGGTTGCAAGATATGCTCTTGAATTTCGGACCATTGCTGCGGAAACGGGCTGGAATGATGAGGCCTTATCAGCAGCCTTCTGGCAGGGTCTCTCCGAGACATTAAAGAATTAATTGGCTGTTCAAGAAAGATCCACGGTGCTTGAGGATCTTATTGCCGTATGTATTAGAGTGGATCAACGCCTTCAGGAAAGGAGGCTTGAACGCCATCACTCACGTTCTCTCACTTCGTTTGCTCCTATCTCTAATCTGTCTCCTGCCGTTTTCCCAGCTCTTGAGGCTCCGGTACCTATGCAGTTAGGAAGTCACCAGCTCTCCCCTTCAGAGAAACGCCAGAGGACTGGAGGACTATGCATCAAGATTTTACTACTAAACATAAGATTCCTCTGATCAAGCAGTCGGTGCCGGTGGGTCTGGAGGCTATCGACGGACGTCCTCTCCAGCCAGCCTTTATCTCATTGGAAACTCCTACTCTTACTCTCTCCACTATAGACGGTCACAAGGAGGAGATCTCACTGGATGTTATCCACTCACCCTCCGTACAAGTAATTCTGGGCCTCCCTTGGCTCCAACAACACAACCCGCTTATAGACTGGACAGACAAGAAACCTATACAATGGGGTGTTGCCTCTGAAGTTGCTCCTGTTTCCTCGGTACAACTTATCTCTGGTGTAGACACCAGTACACCTGCCAAACCATTGCTTCCTGAAGTATATGCAGATTTCATTGATGTCTTTGATAAAGTCCATTCTGAAATTCGTCCCCCTCACCGTCCTTCTGATTGTCCCATTGATCTCCTGCCCGGTGCCATCCTTCCTAAAGGTAGATCTTATCCTTTGTCTCTTCCCAAGACTAAGGCTATGTCTGTATATTCAGGAAAACTTAAAGAGAGGGTTCATCAGGCCTTCTTCCTCCCAGCTGGGGCTGGGTTCTTTTTTGTTAAGAAGAAAGATGGTTCTCTCCACCCATGCATAGACTATAGAGGTCTTAACAAAATAACCCTGAAGAACAGTTACCCATTGCCACTCATTTCAGAATTGTTTGATCGTCTACAAGGTTCTTCCATTTTTTCTAAACTCGATCTCCGTGGGGCCTACAATCTCATACGCATACGACAAGGGGACAAATGGAAGACGGCCTTCAATACGCAAGACGGCCATTACGAATATTTGGTCATGCCTTTTGGGCTCTGTAATGCCCCAGCTGTCTTTCAAGAATTCGTGAATTATATTTTTTGGGACGTCCTCAACACTTTTGTAATTGTCTACCTCGATGATATTCTTATTTTTTCTAAATCTCTGTCCGAACATATCCAGCACACCAAACTAGTTCTCTCTCGTCTTTGCGAGAATCATCTCTATGCCAAGATGGAGAAATGTATTTTTCACCAAACTTCCACTTCCTTCTTAGGCTACATTATCTCTGACACCATGGATCTCGATAAACTCAAGGCAGTTGTAGATTGGCCCCAACCCACTTCTCTCAAGGCGATTCAGCGGTTCCTTGGTTTCGCCAATTATTATCGTAAATGTATCCGTAATTTTTCCGCCATAGTGGCTCCCATCACCGCCCTGTCGAAGAAAGATGAGGGGACTTCTTCCTGGTCTCCTGAAGCATACCAGGCCTTTGAAACGCTCAAAAAAGCATTCGTCTCAGCTCTCATCTTATGCCATCCGGACCCTAAACTTCCTTTCACTTTGGAAGTAGACGCCTCAGATATTGGAGCTGGAGCCGTACTCTCACAGAGACAGTCCCCTCAGGATAAGCTACACCCCTGCGGGTTTTTCTCAAAGAAATTCTCTCCCGCGGAGCAAAACTACGATGTTGGCAACAAAGAACTCTTGGCCATCAAGCTTGCTCTGCAAGAGTGGAGACACCTCCTGGAGGGCACTGAAAATCCAATTTCGATCCTCACGGACCATAAAAATCTCTTATACAATCGAGGGCGCCCGTCGCCTCGGTTCCCGCCAGGCTCGCTGCGCATTGTTCTTTTCCAGATTCAACTATATAATTTCCTACATTCCTGGTACCAAGAATCAAAAGGCCAATGCCTTATCCCGTCAATTCGTCAGTGAAGACAAATCCGAAGACATTCCTGAGACCATCTTACCCGCCAAATATGTCATCTGGGCTAACTTTTTTGATGTACTGGACAAGATCCTGGAGACTCAGATGCTCATTCCAGAGGGTATGGAGGTGCCGGAGGACTGTTTGTATGCTGCACCTCAATTTAAGCAGAAAATCCTTGAGTGGGGTCACTCCTCTAAGTCTGCCGGTCACCCTGGTACAAAGAGAACTTCCAATCTAATCAGACGCACCTTTTGGTGGCCCAATATGTTTAAGGATATCAAAGAATTCATCAACTCATGTTCCACTTGTGTGCCCGAAACAAGTCCGCCCACAATAAGCCGTCTGGTCTGCTTCGCCCCTTACCCATACCGGACCGACCGTGGACCCACCTCTCAATGGACTTTATTGTCGAGCTTCCTGTCCCTAGTGGGATGAATACTATTCTCGTTATTGTTGATAGGTTTTCCAAACAGGTCCATTTCATTCCCTTCAAGGCTCTTCCTAATTCTGCCACCTTAGCAGACATTTATATCAAAGAAATATTTCGTATTCATGGAGTTCCACTCTCAATTGTATCCGACCGAGGATCACAGTTCGTCTCGATATTTTGCTATGCCTTTGCTCAGAGGTTGGATATCACTCTTCTTTTTTCTTCTGGGTACCATCCCCAAACCAACGGACAAACCGAAAGAACAAACCAGTCATTAGAGCAATATCTGCGATGTTTTATTTCTGACGCACAGGATGACTGGGTGGAACTACTCCCATGGGACGAATTCGCCCATAACTCCCTCAGAACTGATTCCACCCAAGAATCACCCTTTTATATAAATTACGGGTTTCATCCAGCGCGCCTTCCTATTTCTTCCAATCTTTCCGGAGTCCCAGCAGCAGATTCCAGCGTAAATTCACTCCAAAATTCTTGGAAGAAATCCAGAAGACTCTAAAAGAGGCAGTACTCAGACAAAAGACAGGCCGATCGCCATCGCCGTCGCCATAAGGCAACCAAATTTAGGCCAGGAGACAAAGTGTGTCTTTCATCCAAGAACATAAGATTGAAGACACCTACAATGAAACTGGCTCCAAGATTCCTGGGTCTGTTTACCATTCTCGAACAGGTCCATCCCGTGGCTTACCGCTTGCAACTGCCTCAGTCAATGAGAATCCCGGCAGTCTTCCACGTCTCATTGTTAAAACCTGTTTTTCAAAGTTCTCAATTTCCTGACATCTCGCCCAAACCTACACCTGTCATTGTATAGGGTCAAGAAGAATTCGAAATCCAATCCATAATCGATTCCAGATACTCCAGAGGAGTTGTCCAATTCCTCGTACACTGGAAAGGCTATGGACCGGAGGAACGCTCATGTATACCTCTTCATCAAATTAACGCTCCCGGCTTGTTGAGGCAGTTCCACGCCTGGTTCCTGCACAAGCCTTATGGGAATCGTCCTGAGGCCGATCCTCAAGGGGGAGGGGGTACTGTAAGGAATCGGGGAACATGTCCTTTGCGACGTGTTCCCTCCTTACCTGTCTCCGCACAGACCTTCGCTCTGCTTACAGAGCGTGCGCACACGCGCAGCTCTTCTAATGCTGCCACGGAGCTTAGCTCCGCCCCTCAGATGCGCCGTGCTTCTCGTGCACGGTGCGCTCACGTGACGTTGTGCACCGCTCCCCAGCTGCGAGGCAACTAATCGGATGCCACTTGTCTCCTGTAGCCTATCGCGACTCCCGCTGGGGCCACGCCTCCGCTCCGCCTCCGCTCCGCCTCCTGTTCTATTGGCCCTCGCCAGTATTTATACCCTGCTCATGCTCAGAGTCATTGCTGAGCATAACTAGTTGTAGCCTTGTGCTCCTGCATCTGTTGTGCCTTGCTCTTGTCTCACTCTCTTTTGCAGTTTTTGGATTCTACGTGTACCGACCCGGCTTGACTACGGAACCCCTCTGGATATCGACCCCAGCTTACCCTCCACTGCGTGTACCTCTCCAACCCAGACCACGGCTATACGGACTTCCACGATTCTGACCTCTCCATCCCAAGACCTTGGCAAGTATCTGGACTAACCCGCTCTCTCCAACCCAGACCCGGCAACATTGTCAATCCGCCTGCCAGGCACGTTTCCGCTGCTGTGGGTGCATGGTTCTATACTTCCCCACCTCAGTAGCGTGGTCCTGTCTTGCTCGTGGGTAGCGGAAGAGTTACAGGGAGGTTCCAGTGTCCGTGTTGTATCTCTCCACTCAGGGAGGTCCCACGGTGCCCGCGCTGTATCTCTCCACTCAGGGAGGTCCCACGGTGCCCACACTGTATCTCTCCACTCAGGGAGGTCCCACATTGCCCGCGCTGTATCTCTCCACTCAGGGAGGTCCCACGGTACCCATGCTGTATCTTTCCACTCAGGGAGGTCCCACGTTGCCCAGCTCTGGGAAAACAGAAACACTTCCTTTCAGAGAACAGCACCAAACTTTATCTGCAGAGACCTGCAGGGGACAGCCTCTCAGAGATCAGGAAGAGTTACAAGAACTGCTTAGGCTGGACAATACTCGTTACTGTTTTACTGATATCACTCCATTCTAATACTGTGCAGACAGTATATCCGGTGCTGTATGTAGCTCGATAAATCAATGTCCTAAAGATCTTCCAATTGCATTTGTGATGTTTTAGGAGCAGGTTAATCACCTAACTCTTCCAAAGGTACCAAGAGATGGCTCTTCCACTTCAGAGACCAACGGCAACCATAGGACTCTGAATCACTATATAATAGCTCTTGGGGATTAGGGTGAGTACCTTCTAATTCTACGCTTTGCCTTTGTGCTCCTTGCTACTGCAGAGCTGATACTGTAATGTTGGGATCTGAAGTATAAGGGGATGAGATGACATCCAAGATCAGAACCACAAAGGTGGAAGC
The DNA here is from genome assembly GCA_036426205.1 of Ascaphus truei. NCBI lineage: Eukaryota > Metazoa > Chordata > Amphibia > Anura > Ascaphidae > Ascaphus > Ascaphus truei. The sequence goes on along the minus strand of WSYH01006473.1, from coordinate 29,084 downwards.
ATGGCTAGAACCCGAGACTAGGAATCAGGGCTAAAACCTGAGACTCGGAATCAGGGCTAGAACCTGAGACTTGGAATTAGGGCTAGAACCTGAGACTCGGAAGCAGGGTTATAACCTGAGATTTGGAAGCAGAGCTAGAACCTGAGACTCGGAAGCAGGGCTACAACCGGAGACTCGGAAGCAGGGCTACAACCGGAGACTCAGAATCAGGGCTACAACTTGAGACTCGGAAGCAGGGCTAGAACCTGAGACTCGAAAGCAAGGCTAGAACCTGGCACTCGGGAATCAGGGCTACAGCCTGTGACACATAATCAGGGCTAGAACCTGACATTCGGAAGCAGGGCTATAACCTGAGATTTGGAAGCACGGCTATAACCTGAGATTTGGAAGCAGAGCTAGAACCTGAGACTTGGAAGAAGGGCTAGAACCTGAGCCTCGGAAGCAGGGCTAGAACCTGAGATTTGGAAGCAGAGCTAGAACGTGGGACTCAGAATCAGGGCTACAACCTGAGACTCGGAATCAGGGCAACAACCTGAGACTTGGAATCAGGGCTAGATCCTGAAACTCTGAATCAGGGCTAGAACCTGAGTGATTTAATCAGGGCTAGAACCTGAAACTCTGAATCATGGCAAAAACCTGAGACTCGGAAGCAGGGCTAGAACCTGAGATTTGGAAGCAGAGCTAGAACCTGTGACTCGGAAGCAGAGCTAGAATCTGGGATTCGGGAAGCAGAGCTAGAACCTGGGGCTCGGAATCAGGGCTAGAACCTGAGACTCAGAATCAGGGCTAGAACCTGAAACTCTGAAACAGGGCTAGAACCTGAGATTCAGAAGCAGAGCTAGAACTTGAGACTCGGAAGCAGGGCTAGAACCTGAGATTGTAGAAATATGTTGAGTTCAGGGCTGTGGCTCATATCTTAGACTTCAGGGACGATATACCATTCTTATCTTATATAAGGCTGACAGAGTGTGCTGTTAATACAATTTTGCAGACATAATGAGCTCTTGCCCCGAAGAGCTTACAATCTAATTTTGGTGCCAGAGAGATAATGTTACATGTCCAAGATAACAAGGAACGAGTCTCTTGGATTATGGATACAGACGCTACTCAATAACATTAGCAGGACAAACAGGTAAACAGGTCAGGCTCTCATTCAGAGTTATATAGCTTCTGCCACTTCAAAAAGTCCTTACAAATATGCCTCAGCACCAGCTGTGCAGCCACCTCCAGGGTCCAATTTGACAGCACACTTCCAGTGCTCTGCATGACCGAGAGGAACATTGCACTCACCTAAATATGGGAGTAAGAGGGGCATGGGGAGATTTAATTATGAATTGATTGGGTGAAAGTCACAGGACGTTAAAACCAAATTGTGTGTCCTCAGCAAATTATCGGTCCCCTTTTGCAGTTGAGGACTGTATAGCACTGTGTCCTTTATGTGACCTTCCAAGTGATGACCTTGTGGTTGCCCTATGACTGGCTGTGCTAGATTGAATTGTTCTTGTAGTTAGGCCTGGCTCCGGTACCGCCCCGAGGCCTCCCTTAGGAGCCCCTGCACCCCTGTATTGGGATGCATTCCCTGGCTGGCATGGCCTCACGTGGGATAGCAGTTTGTTTAGCTGTGTATTGTTCAACACATTCAAGGCCTGTTGCTGGGGCGCTCGTCTCCATGGCGACATTTTAGTGCCTTTTACAGGCTCAATATTCAAAGAGGATTCCACAGTGCAAACTTCTCAGGGGCCTCGTTATCCTGAAGGGAGTTCATTAAAACTCCTCCTCCCTATCTGGTACAAAAGTGCTTGGCCATCCTGCACACAGATCTCTGGGCTAACTAGAGTGTGAGCAGCAGGGACGCCATGCACACAACACTGCCTCACCCGTCCGGGGGTTTCCTAACTCAACACATGGTTTCTCCATGCTGGTAATAATGTTCCATCACATTGATAACACTTGATTGAAATGCTCCAATACTTAATGTAATGTACTTACACTGTATGATATTGTAGTTACTCTGTATGATAGTGTAGTTACTCTGTATGATGGTGTAGTTACGCTGTATGATAGTGTAGTTACTCTGTATGATAGTGTAGTTACGCTGTATGATATTGTAGTTACTCTGTATGATAGTTTAGTTATTCTGTATGATAGTCTAATTACACTGTCACTGTATGATATTGTAGTCTCTGTATGTAGGTAGTTATTCCTGTAATGAATAGTGTAGTTTTAATTCTGTATGATAGTGTGATTATTCTGTATGATAAGTGTAAGTTATTCTGTATGATAGTGTAGTTTATTGTATGATGTATTTTATGTTTTACTCTGTATGATGGTGTAGTTTAATTCTGTTGTATTTTAGTTTATTCTGTATGATAGTCTATTACACTGTATGATAATGTAGTTATTCTGTGTTGATAGTGTAGTTTATCTGTATGATAGTGTAGTTACTCTGTAATGATAGTATTAGTTTACTCTGTATGATAGTTTTATAGTTATTCTGTATGATAGTTAGTTATTCTGTATGATAGTTTAGTTTGCAGCATGTATGATGTGAGTTACTCTGTATGATCGTGTAGTTACTCTGTATGACATTGTAGTTATTCTGTATGATAGTGTAATTATTCTGTATGATATGTAGTTACTTTTGTATGATACTGTAGTTACACTGTATGATATTTAGCTACACTGTTATGATATTGTAGTTACACTGTAGATAGTGTTTATTCTGTATATAGTGTAGTTACACTGTATGATGGTGTCTTTCCACTGTATGATAGTGTAGTTATTCTTTATGATAGTCTATTACCTAGAATTAATCACGTTATGATAGTGTAGTTATTCTGTATGATGGTGTAGTTATTCTGTATGATGGGTGTAGTTACACTGTATGAGGTGTAGTTACTCTGTATGATGTGTAAGTTACACTGTATGATGTGTAGTTATTATGTATGATATTGTGGTTACAACGTTACAATGTTTGTATTATCTGTATTTTGCAGCAATTCCATTACTGTGCTACAGTTCCACACTGTATATTACTGTGCTAAACAGTTACAACTGTATATTACTGTGCTACCGTTACACGTGTAATATTACTGTGCTAAACCGGCTGTTACACGTGTATATTACTGTGCTACATTACACTACGGTATAATTACTGTGCTACAGTTAACCTGTATATTACTGTGCTACAGTCACTGTATATTACTGTGCTACAGTTACACTGTTATTCTCTTGGCTAACAGTTACACTGGTCTGCTTCTTAGTGCTAACAGGAAGTCCAGGGACTGTATATTAACTAGTATGCTACAGTTACAAAAACCTGTATTATACTGTGACTACAGATACACTTGGTAGTCCTTAAACTAGTGCTACAAAGGAAAGAGGAAGTTACACTGTATACTTACTGTTCTATAGGGGTTACCCTGTATATTCTGTGCTAAAAACATTTACACTGTATATTACTGTCTACCAACGCGAAATATAACTGGTATTTACTGGAGCTA
>WSYH01006473.1:1216-16038 GCA_036426205.1 Ascaphus truei | reverse complement strand
GGGCGAGTAAATATTGGCCCAAGCAGCACACGTTTGGTACTAGGTGGCGAGTAGATTTTTTTGTGTGGCGAGTAGATTTTTTGGTGATTTGTCAACCACTGTATACCTGTATATGTGTAAGTATATACCTGTGTGTGTGTGTATATACCTGTGTGTGTGTATATATATATTATATGTGTATATACGTGTGTGTGTGTGTGTGTATACAGTATATATATCATTGACTACCACAACTAGATGCTCACCACACAAATCAACAGCTCCACTGTAACAGCTACAACACAACTACTACACTGCAAATGGATACAGCATATCTGCTGCCAGGTGTTCCTCACTCAGTGTCACACAATCCCTGCACTGTTCTATGCCAAGTGCTGTTAGTACAGGATGCTGTGCTGGGGATACAGAAGGCTCGGGATGCTGTGCCAGTGCTGTTAGTACAGGATCCTGTGCCAGTGCTGTTAGTACAGGGTGCTGTGCGCAGTGCTGTTAGTACAAGATACTGTGCTGGGGATACACAAGGCTCGGGATGTGTGCGCGGTGCTGTTAGTACAGGATCCTGTGCCAGTGCTGTTAGTACAGGGTGCTGTGCTGGGGATACAGAAGGCTCGGGATGTGTGCGCGGTGCTGTCCGTGTACAATAAACATGTTCCGGTGTATCATGCTGTGGTGCACTGTTTGTACAATACATGATTCTGTATCAACTCTTGTTGTGCCTGCGTTATAATAACATGTTCCTGTGTATCACGTGGTATGGGCAACTGCGTGTAACAATACATGTTTCCTGTGTAATCCCGTGTATGTGTCACGCGTATACAGAACCAGGTATCCTGTGTATCCCGCGTGTATGGTGCATTGCTGTACAATAACATGTTCCCTGTTATCCCGTGTATGGTGCCTGCGTGTTACAATACATGTTCCTGTGTATCCCGTGTATGGTGCATTGCGGTACACATAACATGTTCCGTGTACCCGTGTATGGTGCATTGCGTTACAAATAACAGTTCCTGTGTCTCACGCGTGGGGGGCACTGCGTGTATACAATAACATTTCCTCTGTGTAATCCCGTGTAGGTGCTACTGCATTACAAATCAACTGTTTCCTCTTGTATCCAAAGGGACTCAGGTCCCTGCCCTCCCTAAGGTTGGAGAAAGGAGATTTCAACCAGCACAAAGAAGGGTTTCTGTACAGTAGGGCAGTTAAAATGGGGATTCATTACCCTGGAGACTGTGATGGCAGATACAATAGATTGTTAAAAAAAGGTTGGACATATGTTTAAAAGAGAGGCGAACGGGATGCACACTGCGAAGCATAGAAGGGCTGGAGGCATGCGTCAAAACTGAAAAACTTTATTTGCGCGCATGACCGCAAAAATGTAATGCCAGATGAATATCCTCTCATTGTTTAGAAAGGAAAGGTACACAGGATTATACCCCAAATAAGTAACATGGAAGGATGCTGACCCAGGAGAAATCTTAGTCCACTTGAGGATGTTGTTACTGGGGTTTCTTTCTTCCCCTGCATCAGTACCTGTAAGTAGGGATAAATATAAGTATCTATCGTCTAAGTAACTATGTACTATACCCCAGGGAATGGAGATTGTTCAGACCATTAGACAGTGATCCCGGGCTTGCTGTAGGTATGTGAGGATTGTGTCCTCCCTGCAATGCACCATACACGGGATACACAGGAACATGTTATTGTACACGCAGTGCACCACACACGGGATACACAGGAACATGTTATTATACACGCAATGCACAACAAGCGTGATACACAGAATCATGTTATTGTACACGCAGTGCACCACACGTGTGATACACAGGAACATGTTATTGTACACGCAGTGCACCACACACGGGATACACAGGAACATGTTATTGTACATGCAGTGCACCACACACGGGATACACAGACTCATGTTATTGTACATGCAGTGCACCACACGCGTGATGCACAGGAACATGTTATGTACATGCAGCAGGAACATGTTATTGTACATGCAGTGCACCACACACGGGATACACAGGAACATGTTATTGTACACGCAGTGCACCACACACGTGATACACAGGAACATGTTATTGTACACGCAGTGTACCACACGCGGGATACACAGCAGCATGCACAGAGAAGTGGTTCTGTTGGGCTCTCTGAAGGTACCTGGTTTAGAACGACCCAATTAGGATCTATTTGTGCGTCCCCCTCTGGATCCAGGATGACCGTTTGATAGGCCCTAAAGTCGGTCAGTGTGACCTCTGCACTCTCAGGACAAACGTCCACGGGGTCAAGGACGGTGTCATTATCAAAGTCTTCCTCACACACGTCCCCAATGCCGTCCCCTGCCAGGAACAGACAGAGCATGTGACATGACAACATGTATAACATCTGGCACTGAACATGGAAGGTGTCAGCATGACACGCGTTGCATACAAGGACAGCAGGTTCCACGCCTCAAACACGCGGTACCCGCCCCCACCCCGTGGGGTTCCTCTCACCGTCTGTGTCCTTCTGGTTCGGGTTGTGGATCAGTCTGCAGTTGTCCGGCCCCGGGGGGATGTAGTCGGGGATTCCATCGTTGTCATCATCCTGGTCACACTCGTCCCCGGTCCCGTCATTGTCAGAGTCCAGCTGGGAGCTGTTGGGGATGTCTGCACAGTTGTCCTTGGTATCTTGATGACCGTCCCCATCCCTGAGAAGAGACAATGGACAGATTGTCATCTCCCCAGACCAGATTACTTCCATAACCTGTCATTATCAATGTATGCGGCTTGTCCCTTATCCTCAATTGTACTGAGCTGTGGCGTATGTTGATGAGATATTGATAACAAGCAAGCCTGATGAGTGACAGTATGCTTAGCACTGTACAGATGATGGATTCTCTGAGGCTGGGTAAACATTACAGACTGAACGCGATATATATCCTATTCCCTAAACACTTAACGTTCCCCTGTGTCCTGCGGTCTGTGTGATGGTAATAGAGCATGCACAGTATCACTACTGAGCACACGTGTTAGAGTACCTGGTCCGCATTCAGGGCCCCTCACAAGTACCTGTATATCTGCCGCACACCGGTATTCAGCGGAGGACTTACCTGTCCTGGTTTGTATCACACATGTCACCGACCAAATCGCTGTCTGCGTCTGTCTGAAGAAAAGATTTCCCCGGTTACTCCACACCCGAGAAACTCATCTCATCAACTAATTACACGGTGTTATCGGCCAGAGAAACGCCCCATATATATTATACGGCTCCCCCTGCCTGCTGCGATACTACACAATATGTATAACACCCCCGCACCCCCCTCCGTCTCCTGCTCAGTACGCGCGCAGCCGGATAAGCGCGCGGAAGTAACGTGCTACAATGTAGCACTGATCCTTTCACAGGATAAAGTGTCTCATCTCCCGAATTACCTGTGTGGGGTTACTGGTCTCAGGGCAGCTATCACACGCATCGCCCACCCCATCCAGGTCCCGGTCTGTCTGCAGGGGGTTCGGCACCCTTGGGCAGTTGTCCAGCATGTTAGGGATGCCTGTATATAAACGATACATTCGCAGAAACTATATATATATATTGTATCATTGTGTCTGTATACACACGTATACACAATGATACACGTATACACACAGACACAATGAAACACGTATATACACAGACACAATGACACACGTATACACACAGACACAATGATACACGTATACACACAAACACACTGATACACGATTACACACAGACACAATGACACGATACCAGAAGACACATGCAAGTATACACACAGACACAATTGCAAAACAGGATAAACACAGGGACACATGATACACGTATACACAAGAACCGAAACGTTATAACCGACACAATTGAAAACGTAGATAACACGAACACAAATGACACACGTATACACACAGGACACAATGGGATCACAGATACACTACACACGATGACCTAAACACAGACAATGAGTTACAGTATAACACAGACACAATGATACACGGATCCCACATACACGAGACACAAGCAATGATACACGTATACACACAGACAATGATACACGTATACACACAGACAATGATACACGTATCACACACAGACAATGAAACACGTATACACACAGAACGACACGACAACGAACTGATAACGTAACACAGACACATAGGAGACAGTATACACACAGGACAATGATACACGTATAAACACAGGAACAAATGACCAAAGTATACAAACAGACAATATGAAACACGTAACACACAACAGGACACAATGAAAACAACGTATACACACAGACACAGAAACACTATACGACAAACACATGATAACAACACAGACACAAGAAAACACGATCAAACAGTACACGTATAACACAATGATACACGATATACACACGAGACACAATGAACACGTAACACACAGACAATTGATACACGTATAACACACAGACACAATGATACACGTCTAACACAGACAATGTACACGTTAACACAGACACATTGATTACACGTATACACACCGACACAATGATCACACGTATACACACAGACACAATGATACATTTACAACACAGACACAATGATTACACGTATACACACAGACACAATGATACACGTATACACACAGACACAATGATTACCGTATACACACAGACACAATGATACATGTATACACACAGACACAATGATACACGTATATACACAGGACCAATGATACACACAGACAACAATGACACACGTATACACACAGACACAATGATACAAGTATACACACAGACACAATGAAACACGTATACACACAGGACACAATGATACACGTATGACACACAGACACAATGATACAACGTATACACACAAACCACAATGATATAGTATACACACAAACACAATGATACACGTTATCACACAGACACATGATACGTTCAAAAGACAATGATACACGTATTACACACGACACATGATACACGTATACACACAGACAACAAATGATACAGTAGACCACACAGACACAATGATACACGATACACACAGACACAAATGATACAGTATGGACACACAGACACAATTGACACGTTATACACACAGACACATAGCATACACGTATCGACCACATACAAGTACCACACACAAGACACACGTATACACACACGGACAAGCTACAACGGATACAACCACAGACACAATGATACCGTCTATACACAGACACAATTGATACACGTATATACGTATTACAAGACACACTGATACACGGAACACACAGACACCAATGAACAAGTTATACACACAGACACAATGATACACGTATACACACAGACAATGATACACGTATACACACAGACACAATGATACACACAGTACACAAGTGACACACGTTACCACACAGACAAAAACGACACGAAATGGATACACGTATTACTATACACAGACACAATGATACACGAATAGATATCAACACAGACACCAATGAAACACGTATACACACAGACACAATGATAACACCAGCCAATATCGTACACACAGAACAATGATACACCGTCAACACACAGACACAATGATACACGTAAGCACAGACACATGTTCCAATGTATACACACAGAACACAATGAGACACGTTATATAACACAGACACAATGATACACAACAAACAATGCACACACGATACCACACAGACAACCAGATACACGTATTACACTACACGAACAATGAAACACGTATACACACAGCCACAATGATACACCGTATACACACAGACACAATGATACACGTATAACACACAAACACAATGAGACACGTATACACACAAACACAATGATACACGTATACACACAGACACAATGATACACGTATACAAACAGACAGCGTTTAACAAGGACATGATGACACGTATACACACACGACACAATGTACACGGTAAACACAGACACAATGATTAACGTATACACACAACACAAATGATACACGTTATACACACAGAACAATGATACCGTATTAACACAGACTACAATGATACACGTATCACACAGACACAATGACTACAACGTATACACAAGCACAGACACTCACACAGAATGTCCACGTCATACACACAGACACAAGATCACCACGTGGATATACAACAGACACAATGATACACGTATATACGTATATACACAGACACAATGATACAGTAACCACACTAAGACACAATTGATTACACGATATCACAACAGGACACAATGATACAATAAACACAGACACAAAGGAGACACGTATACACACAGGACACAATGATCACACAGACACAATGACAACACGTAGACACCACGAACACAATTGCTAACACGTCTAACCACAGACACAATGATAACGTTAACTGGTGTCTGACGTTGTGAGACGCCGTCACAGCAAATCCAGCTAACTCTCTCCTGACCTCTGAACCCCAAATGAGAACTCACCGTCTCCATCTATATCATTGTCACAAGCATCTCCTTCCCCGCTGGCATCCGTGTCCTTCTGGTCATTGTTGGGGACATTAGGACAGTTGTCACAAGCATCCCCGAAGGAGTCTGTGTCCGAGTTCTGCTGGTCCTTATTGGGAAACAAGTCTCCTGCCAATTATCCTGCAAAGAGAGAACACAGTCACACACAGGCACGGTGAAATAACACACACACACACACACAATCACATACACACAGGCAGGTGACAATGAAAAACACACAAACATACACACAGACAGGCAAATCATAGGGACAAAAAACAACAACCACACACATCCGGGTGAACAATTAAAACAACACGTAACACAGTCAACACATAACAATAAACTATAGCGCAACGTGACAAAATAAACACAACACACAGGCCAAGGGTGACAATAACACTCACACACACTAACACTAACACACAAAGGCAAGGTGAAATATAAACAAAAACAAATCAAACAGAAAGGACAAAGAGACAATAACACAACACAAACATAGGACTATACACGGCACGGGGACAATCAAAAAAACAGATTAAACACACAATCACATACACACCAGGAACCGGTGACAATAACACACAAACATACACACAGACAGGCAAAGTGACAATAACACAAACACACAAGGTGACAATAACACACACACAGTAACACAGTCACACACTAACATACACATACAGGCAAGGTGACAATAACACACAACACACACACACACACACAGGAACGGCGATCCCGGTGAACAATAACAACACACACACACACCACATACATTACCACACACAGGCAACGGTGACAATAAACAAAACATAACACAACAGCAAAGTGCAACACAGACACACACAACACGGACCACATAACATCACGCACACCACATGTGAAGTGAAAACTACAACACACAGTCAACTGACAGCACGACACACACTCACACACAACACCACAACAGTCAGGCAAGTGGTGACAATAACACACACACAGTCACACACAGGCAAGTTGACAATAACACACACAGTCACACACACACAGGCAAGGTGACAATAAGTATCACAACACACAACAAACACTAACATTACAAACAAAGGCAAGGGTGACATAACCACCACAACACACATTGCAGGACCATAGGTCGACAATAACCCACACACACACACTAACATACATACACAAGGCGACACTAACAAACACTCTGTCACACACAAACAATGCACACTGTCACACACTAAAACACCATCACACACAAGGTGACAATGCACACACACTAACATACAGACGCAGAGTCCTGTGGGCTCAGGACTGTGAGAGGGACAGCGGGTCACCTCCCAGAACCAGTGTGGGCTCAGTACTGTACGCGGTATCCAAACGGGATCGTATGTGACACGGCGGGGTCCACTCCACAGAACCAGTGTGGGTCATAGCGTGACATTGGGACAGCGGGGTCACCTTCCCCAGAAACCAAGTGTGGGCTCAGGACTGTGAGAGCTGGGACAGCGGGTCACCCTAGAACCGTGTGGGCTCAGATCGTGAAACGGAGACAGGTGTCACCTCCTGAACCCAGTGTGGGCTCGTACGGTAAGGGACAGCGGTCACTATTGAAGTGATACTGTGCGGGACAGCGGGTCACCTCCCAGAACCAGTGTGGTGAAGACACTGATATTTAAAGATTATCGCTACTATTTTTCTGAACACATTTTCTGTCTGCGACACATCGATTTGCAAACACATGCGGCACCACGCGGAGAGAAGAGAGAAGGAGCGGACATTGGAATTGAGATACTTAGGTCATATAACGTGGACGTTCCAGATGAGCACCTCAACAGTCTCTGATTACCATTCGTCCATCGCATCATCGTCCAAACTGGTGTCCCCCAACTCAATCGTTGTCAGCGGTCCTCTGACCGGAGTTAGGGTCCGACGGCCAGTTTATCCTGTCAGGCGAGGACAGAGAGGGACAACTGTGACCTCCATCAATCAGTCACTGCCCCCAACAGGGGCCCGCCGGCATTCAGACACTGTCACTGCCCCCCACAGGGGCCCCCCGGCATCCAGACACTGTCACTGCCCCCACAGGGCGCACCCCACGGCATTCAGACACTGTTCACTGCCCCACCAACAGGAGCCCCCACCGGCCTCCAGACACTGTCACCTGCACCAACAGGGGCCCCCGGCCATCCAGACACGTCAATGCCCCCAACAGGAGCCCGCCGGCATCAGACACTGTCCACTGCCCCCAAAGGAGCCCCCCGGGCATCCAGGGACAATGTCCGCTGCCCCCCAACAGGAGCCCCCCCCGGCATCCAGACACTGTCACTGCCCCCAACAGGAGCCCCCCGGCATCCAGACACTGTCACTGCCCCCCAACAGGAGCCCCCCGGCATTCAGACACTGTCACTGCCCCCCCACAGGGGCCCCCGCATTCGACCCGTCACTGCCCACAGGAGACGGCATTCAGCACTGTCATGCCCCCACAGGCGCCCCGGAATTCAGACACTGTCACTGCAGGCCCCAACAGGCAGCTCCCCAGGTTCAGACACTGTCACTGCCCCCCAACAGGAAGCACCTCGGATCCAGACACTGTCACGCCCCCAAACGGAGCTCCCGGCATCCAGACACTGTCATGCCCCCAACAGGAGCCCCCGGATCAGAACGTTCCACAACCCCGGTAGACACTGTCAATGCCCCCACAGGGGCCCCCGGCATTCCAGAACTGTCACGCCCCCAACACAGGAGCCCCAGGCATTCAGACACTGTCAACTGCCCCGCAAACAGGAGCCCCCCGGCATCCCAGGACACTGTCATCCCCCCAAAAGGAGTCCGGTCACCTGTGGGTCCCATAAGAGACAACAACGTCAACACACCACCACCCCCCCCCCCAACACCCAGACCCTCCCAGCATCAGACACTGACAATGCCCCAACAGGAGCCCCGGATTAAGACACTGTCTAGCCCCCACACACCCCCCCCCCAGGGGCCCCCCGGGGTTCAGACACTGTCACTGCCCCCCACAGGGGCCCCCCGGCATTCAGACACTGTCACTGCCCCCCAACAGGAGCCCCCCGGCATCCAGACACTGTCACTGCCCCCAACAGGAGCCCACCCGGCTTTAAGACACTGGTCACGACCCCCCACAGGGGCCCCCCCGGGTCAGACCTGTCACTGCCCCCACAGCCAACCGGAGGTTCAGACCGTCACCCCAACAGAGCCCGGATCAGACACGTCCTGCCCCACAACAGGAGCCCCCGGCCGACATCATGCAGGGGCCACCCGGGTGTCACATGTCATGCCCCCCAAAAGGAGTCCCACACCAGGCTTCATGCCCCAGGACCACCTGTTGACACCAATGGCACCCCCAGTCACAAGAGGGTACACCAAAAACCCCCAAAAACACCCACGGGTTACCGACAATGTAATGCCCCCCCTCAACAGGAGTTCAGCAGCCGAACAGTACCTGCCACACCACAGGAGCCAAGCTCATTAAGAAGCACTGTCAATGACACACCCCAAACAGGAGGTCCCCAGGCTCAGACAATGTAAGTGACAAAAAACCCCCCCCCCAAAAAAACAGGGGGGGGGGTGGGACGGGTGGGGGGGTAACCAGGGGGGGGGTGCCCCGGGGGGGCGGGGGTGCGGGGGGGGGAGGCGGGGGGGGGGGGGGGGGGGGGGGGTGCGGGGGGGGTGGGGTGGAGGGGGGGGGGGATGGGGGGGGGGCGGGGGGGGGGGGGGGGGGGGGGGGGGGGCCGCGGGCGGGGGGGGGGGGGGGGGGGGGGGGGGGGGGCGGTGGTGTGGGGGGGGTGTGGTGGGGGGGGGTGGGGGGGGGGGGGGGGGCAGAGGTCAACCCACTACCCCCCCCCACGGACCGAACCCACCCCCCCCAACAGCCCCCCTCCCTTCAACGTCATGCCCCCCAAACACCCGGAGCCACCGGCATCCAGACACAGTGCTTGCACCCCAACAGGAGCCCCCGTTTTTGTAATACAAGACAGGTCACTGCCCCACCCAACAGGAGCCCCCCAGCATCCAGACAAACAGCCCCCTGATTCAGTGGCAGGCGCCTTACCTGCCTGCAGTGCTTGCTTATTGATTATACAGGGCATGGATATCTGGGTAACATCAGATATCCGGTACCGGCCACACAGTGTACCCAGTCCATGCCCAGCCGCCTTGTTTGCATGTGGGGAGAGGAATAATAGGGTGACTCTCGGACACACCCTCAGCACTCATCCTATTAGTTACTGTCCAGGGGCGGGGGTAAGGACAGTGCAGAGATGCGTGGGATAAAGCCCCCCCTTACCATGCAGGACACGTCCCCATTCCTCTCGAACACACAGTGCCCGTTCACGGCGCCACCCGGTTGAACCCAGAGTGGTTTATACCAGGATTTTTCGGCAACGCAGCCCAGTGGTCTCGGTCCACCACGAAGCCCAAAGACTTGCAGGGGATCACATTGTAGGACCGCCCTGGAGGGAGAGAATACACCGGGTGTCAGGGACGGTGTGGGGGTGAAGCAGATGGGTGCAGGGTGGGAACAGAGGGAACCACCCTGCTGTGGTGAGAAGATGAGAAAGTTCGGCCAGCGCACCTCCGTTATTCCCATCATTTAAATTCATCGATGTCCGTGCCCACTGGTCCCGGAGTGAAAGAAACAGATAACACTCACTGATCCTTGACTCTCCTCCTCCACGCCGCTCTCCACTCATGATCCTGCTTCCTCCTCACACACAGCGACTCCACTCACTGATCCTCTGGCTCCTCCTCCACACAAGCGTCACTCACTGATCCTCTGCTCTCATCACATGCAGCGGCTCTCACTCAATGATCTCTGCTCCTCCTCACACACAGCGCTCTCACTCCAATTGATCCTATGCTCCTCCTCACACACATGGCGCTCACTCATGAGTCTCTGCTCCTCCTCACTGCAGCCGCCTCACTCACTGATCCTCTGATCCTCCTCACACACAGCGTTCTCACTCACGCCATCTCTGCGCCTCCTCACACACACGTCTACCACTGATCTCTGCATCCTCCCACACCCCAGCGCTCCTCACTCACTGCATCCTCTGCCTCATCCTCACACACACGCTCTCACTAACTGATCCTAGCTCCTCCTCACACGCAGCGCTAATCACTGATTCTCTGCTCCTCCTCACCACAGCGCTCTCACTCACTGATCCTCTGATCCTACCTCACAACAGCGTCTCCTTCAATGATCCTCTGCCTACTCCTCGACACACAGCGCTCACTCAAGGACCTCTGCGACTACTCACCTGCAGCGCTCCACTCACTGATATATCTGCTCCTCCTCACACACAGCGTTTCAACTCACTGATTCATTGTCCTCCTCAACACAGCGCTCCTCACTTCACTGATCATCTGCTCTCCTAACACGCAGCGCTCTCACTCACTGATCCTATGCTCCTCCTCACACACAGCGCTCCTCACTCACTGATCCTCTGCTCCTCCTCACACGCAGCGCAACTCACCTGACCTATGCTCCTCCTCACAACAGCGACTCTCACTCCACTGATCATCTGCCTCATCCTACACACAGCGCTCCACTCAATGATCCTCTGTCCTCCTCACAAACAGCGTTCACTAACTATCCTATGCTCCTCCTAACACACAAGCGCTCACTCACTGATACTCTGCTCTCCCTCACATGCGCGATCTCAATCAACTGGATCCTTGCTCCTCCTCACACAACAGGCGCTATCACTCACTGATCCTCTGTCATCCTTCAACATAAGAGATACCTCACTGATACTTGCCTACTACTAAACATTTGCAGCGCTCTCACTCACTGATCCTCTGGCCTCCTCCTCACAAACAGCCGTTCTCACTCCTGATCCTCTGCTCCTCCTCACACACAGCGCCTCACTCACTGATCCTATGCTCCCCTCACACACGCGCTCTCACTCACTAGCCTTCTCTGACCTCCTCCTCACACACAGCAGCTCCACTCACGGATGCCTATGCTCCTCCTCCACGCAGCGCTACATACGATCATCGGCTCCTTCCCTCACACACAGCGCTATCACTCACTGATCCTCCTCCTTCCTCACACACCAGCGCTCTACTCCACTGATCCATCTGCTCCTCCTCACACACAGCGCTCTCACTCACTGACTCCTCTGCTCCGCCCCACACACAGCGCGCACTCAGATCCTCTCTCATACTCACATGCACGCCGGTTATCACTCACGATCTCTGCTCCTCTCACACACATATGCTCTCTACTCATGTCATTTATGCTCTCATCACACACAGCGCTCACTCCACTGATCTTGCTCTCCTAACATGCAGCGGCTTCTAACTCACTGATTACTTGTCCTCCTCACACACAGCGTTTTCTCACTCACTGATCCTCTGCCTCCTCCTCACACCCAGCGCTCTCACTCACTGTCCTCTGCTCCTCCTCACACACAGCGTTCTCTCACTCACTGATCTCTGCTACTCCTCACCACAGCCGGCTCTCACTCACTGATCCGCTGCTCTCCTCACCAAGAGCGTAACTCACTGATCTCTAGCTCCTCCTCACACACAGCAGCTCTCATCAAGATCCTATGCTCCTCCTCACAACAAGCGCTCTCACTCACTTGATCCTTGCCTCTCCTCACCAACACAGCGCTATCACTCACTGATCCTCTGCACTCCTCAACGCAGCGCTCACTCACTGATCCTCTGTCCTCCTCACACACTGCGCTCTCCCTCACTGATCTTTCTGCTCCTCCTCACACGCAGCGTCTCAACTAACTGATCCTTTCTCCTCCTCACACACAGCGCTCTCACTCACTGCACTCCTTGCTCCTCATACACGCAGCGCTAAATCACTGATCCTATGCTTACTCATCACATGCAAGCCTACGCAATGAATCCTCTGCCTCCTCCTCACACAGTGCTTTCAATCACGATCCTCTGCTCATTCCTCACACACACGCTCTCACTAAAGATCCTCTGCTCTCTCACACTGCGCTCTACTCACGATCCTCTGGCTCCTCCCACACGCAGCGCTCCTCACTCACTGTGATCCTCCTGCTCCCACTCACATGCCAGCGCTCCTCACTCACTGATCCTCTGCTCTCCTCACACTGCGCTCTCACTCGCTGAATCCTCTGCTCCTCCTCACACGCAGCGCTCTCACGCACTGATCCTCTGATCATCCTCACACGCAGCGCTCAATCCTGATCCCTGCTCCTCCTCACACGCAGCGCTCTCAACTCACTGATCCTCTTCTCCTCTCACACGCAGCGCTAACGCACTGATCCTCTGCTCCTCTCACACGCGCGCTCTCACTAATGATCCTCTGCTACTTCCTCACATGCAGCGCTCGCACTCAACGTCCTCTTATCCTCTCACACGCAGCGCTACAATCACTGATACTATGAGCCTCCTAACATGGAAGCACTCACTCACTGATACTCTGCTCCTCCTCACACACAAGCGCTCTCACTCCATGATCTTGATCCTCACACACACAGGCTCACCATGATCCTTGATCATCCCTCACAGCAGCGCCCACTCCTGCATCCTCGCTCCTTGCTACTCCTCACACGCAAGCGCTCACTCACGGATCATCTGCTCCCCTACACAGCAGCGCATCACTTCACTGATCCTATGTCCTCCTCACACACAGCGTAACTCACTGATCCTCTGCTCCTCCTCACACGCAGCGCTCACTCACTGATCCTCTGCTCCTTCTCACACGCAGTGCTCACTCACTGATCCTCTGCTCCTCCTCACACGCAGCGCTCACTCACTGACCCTCTGCTCCTCCTCACATGCAGCGCTCACTCACTGATCCTCTGCTCCTCCTCACACTCAGCACCCACTCACTGATCCTCTGCTCCTCCTCAAATGCAGACCTCTTACTCACTGATCCTCTGCTCCTCCTCACATGCAGCGCTAACTCACTGATCCTCTGCTACTCCTCACACACAGCGCTCTCACTCACTTATCCTCTGTACTCCTCACACACAGCGCTCTCACTCACTTATCCTCTGCTACTCCTCACACACAGCACTCTCACTCACTGATCCTCTGCTCCTCCTCACACACAGCGCTCTCACTCACTGATCCCCTGCTATTCCTCACACACAGCGCTCTCACTCACTGATCCTCTGCTCCTCCTCACACGCAGCACTCTCACTCACTGATCCTCTGCTACTCCTCACATGCAGCGCTCACTCACTGATCCTCTGCTCCTCCTCACACTGCGCTCTCACTCACTGATCCTCTGCTCCACCTCACACGCAGCGCTCTCACTCACTGATCCTCTGATCCTCCTCACACGAAGCGCTCACTCACTGATCCTCTGCTACTCCTCACATGCAGCGCTCACTCACTGATCCTCTGCTACTCCTCACATGCAGCGCTCACTCACTGA
>WSYH01006472.1:0-38039 GCA_036426205.1 Ascaphus truei | reverse complement strand
ACCCCCAGCCTCTGTTACATGGTATACTAGAGCCAATCAGATAGGATGGATTTCCCACCTCTGATTTGGCTCAGTATACCATTGACGAGGCTTGGGGGAGAAAGGATGTGACATCATTAAAAGCCTGTCACAGGACTAGAGCCATCAGAGTAGGGATGGAGTTCCCACGCTTCTGATTGGCTACCGTACCATGTGAGGCCGGCCATGTTTCTTTTAATGACGTTTTCTTAAAAGCAATTGAAGCAAAGCCATTTCTGATTGGCTGTGCTTCATTGCCTTTAAGTGACGTCATCATTTTAATTTTTATCGCCAAAACACATGGTTTTCACGGCCCAATCAGGGCCGTGGGAACCATATACGAAAATGTGACGTCATAGAACTTTAAAAGCCTATGTCGTCTCATTTTGAAGCCAAACGCCGAGGAGGAAGGACCTCCTACAGAGAAAAGGTCAGGGTGTGGCCGAAGACTAAAGAAGACCCCGCCCAGAAGCAGATAGAAGAAAAGAAGAATACAGATGAAGATGGATTACAATAGAAGACCGTGGATGATTTGGATTTTTAGTGTATGTTTATTATTTTATTGGTTCCTGTGCCTGGTGGATTGGTTTCGTGAGTAGCTGCGCAACGGGAGTCGGTTGGGGGCAAGTAATGGTAAGTGACTAAAAATGTTTTATTTAACTTGTTAATTTTTTTAAAGCTTTTTTAACAGTGTATTTTTTTTGTGGTATATCATTTCTTGCAACTGTATTTTATGTAGTATTATGTCTAGAGAGATATATACATACAGGTAAGAAATTATGTTGTTTTTAAAAGCTTGATTTGATGTGTTTAAATTAATTTGTCTATGCTGCATGCTTTATTGTGTGTTTAAAGTTTTTAAAATTAGATAGAGGTATTGTTGATATTGTATGTGTGCTTGTGTTCAGGGTTAGCCTTGGTTTTAAAGTTTGTATTCTGGTTTTGTACTTATATTTTTTCACATGCTAAATTGTTCTGCTCCAGCGTGAATGTTTATGTTTCATTGTTCGGGATGGACTGTCAATTGTTTAGGGATGTAAATAATGATTCTAATTGATTTTGTTTACTTGATTAGTTAAAATAGTTTACTTTTTGGAAGTATCTGTATTTTGCTTGCAATGAATGTTAACATTCATTTGCAGAAGGTATATGGTGCATAGATTTTATGCATCATTTATACAATGTAATGCAATGTATTGATTGGAATGTGAGGTTTTTCATTGGCATTTGATGATTTAGATTGTAAGATCAGTTAGGATTATAAAGGAAATCATTGTAATGTAGTGTGTCTGTATGGAGAAGTGTTATTTGTAGTACAGTATGGTTTTGATAACCCTTATACATTTATTTGTATATTGGTTCATCATGTGTGTGTATATACTGTTGTATACTCTATATATATATATATATATATATATATTATATATATTATATATATATAATTATATACATACAGTATATACTGTATAATAGTTGCATGATGAAGCCACTGTACAAATTCATGGGTGAAGGGTGGTGTATTGGACCAGTGTGGCTTAACCCCTTAATTACCTTTGCGGTTATTATCTGATAAGGTGTTTAGGGGGTTAATTGATATCTGAATGTACTTGCAATGTATTGGCTTGTTATTTGCTATGTATTGTGGACAGACAATGATGTCCTGGCGACGGAGACTTCTTATTGATGACGTCAGTAGTACTTTATTTATTTGAATATGCTAGTTAATGTTTTTAATATGGCAATTAATCATTATCCATATCTGTAATAGTTATTTTGCACATTATTTGTGGGTTGGGGGCGGGGGCGGGGTGTATTATTGAATGTATAGGCCGGGTTTATTTTTTTTACATTCAGGGTTTGTTCCGTGGTTCTGCGTGGGACCTCTGGAGACCACCTGCGGGTCTCCTCGGGTATCTCACGGGTATCAGGCTGGTGGTTCCACGGGTGACACATGTGGGGATGAATCGGTGGCCTCACATCTGTGGGGGCACAGTGGACACGTAGTCTGCAAGGATGAAGAGGTGGCCTCACATCTGTGGGGGCACCGCCGACCCATAGGTGCGGGGATGATGATGTGTGGTCCCACTTCTGTGGGGGCACCGCGGACCCGTAGTGAGCACTCGTCAGTTCCCCAGACCCCTGTGGGAACCACTCGAGGCCCCGCAGACACCTGTGGGTCTGACTCGGGGCTCCCAGACATCCGCGGGCCTACTGTGGGGACCCAATTGTGGCCCACGGTGACCAAGGAGACCACCTGGGGGCCATGGTGCTGCGGGACCCCCACCAGCAGGCCTCCAGAACCTGTTTGAAAAGGTCTGCTGGTACCCGTGGTCTGTCAGGTGCCCCGCCAGCCCACCGGGGACTCGCGTGGTGCTGCGTTATGAACCCTGTTTGTAAAAGGATGAATCTTGTATTTATAGGGGGGCAAAAGGGTTGGGTAATGTATTTAATAAATATAATGATGCTTATTGTGGGTGTACTGTATTGTTTTTATTGTGGGTACTGGGTGGGGGGGTATTTGTGTAGGCCTCCCTTGTGGGTGGGTAGTGGGTGAGGGTGGTTAGGCTCACGGTGGTGGGGGGTTTGTGGGAGGGTAGGTCGGATCCCATGTTGGGTAGGGTGGTTTAACCCCTAATGACTGTAGTGGTTATAACCGCTATGTGTGATTGAGGGTTAGGGGACATATACTTTGGATGTTTTAATTTTTGTTCTCTGTTTTGCAGCAGCGTAGGGGCCATGGGCAGGTGGGGTAGTGGGTGTGGGTGGTAGGCCTCACGGGTGGGCCCTTGCAGTGAGGCGCTGCATTAATATTTACAATACTGATCCCCTCCCCACATTTACATACACTGCACTCACAAAACACAGCCAGGGAGATTAAACAGACACAATGGGGGAGGGGGGCTTAACTTTCCTCCTTGACTGTAATCGGTGTAACAGACACATTAGGGGAGGGGCCTTACGAGATTACAGTCCAGGCAGGGAGGTTTAAACAGACACATTAAAAACTATGTATTTAATGTATTTATTGTTGTTTATGCATTTTACAATACACAGGGGGTTGTACTGTACTGTATGTGTTTATTGCAATGTTTATTGGGGGAAAATGTCCCAATAAACATGCTATTCTGCCTTAACCCTCATTGCCTTAGCGCTATCAGCTCATTGTAATGAAGCATCATTTTCTGTTATTTTAATAATATTCTGCAGACACGCACGGTCCCTTGCTTTGATTTCTGGCTCAGGGAACCCCTGCTCACTGTCAATAGTAAATTAAATACATTCATATGCTGCTTCGTTACCATAGAGTGATACAAACAAATTACAATAGTGGGCGCTCTAGAATAACAAATAAAATACAAACCTCCTAAACCCCCAACATACTACTGTGATAAACAGTGTGATCAACAGTGTAATACACAATATAAAAGTGATACCAATACAACAAATATGGATGCCGCTATAAGAACCAGTGGAGGATCCTTCTCACGATCCCATGTGATAGAAGTGTTGTAAGTCATCGGAAGCGCAAGCCTGTAAAACAGAAAAAAAAGTCTGATGGTGCAGTACACGTGATAATTCGTGAGTTAATATATTGATAAAGGTCTGTGTGCAAATACTCCCAAACATATAGTGAGTGCTGTTCACAAAAAGTATCTTTAAATCTCAGCCCACCAAGGATGATTAACACCAGGAGCTTCTGGAACCTTATATAAAAAAAACGGACAATATTCAGACTGGAAGGACAATTTAAGCAGTAAGTGTAGGGATACACTCACATGGTGTAATTTAAAAAGCATTTAGATCCTGCGATTGGATCTCGGCAAACGAAGCGTGTGCTCTCTGCCTCCCCTTGTATCGGCGTGCTGTCACCGGTGCGTCTCACCGGATCCGGAAACCGGAACTGACGTCATCAGCCTGCAGGGGCCTCCACTCGCTGTAGGAATCTCTCCTGGTCTGGTCTGGTCATCGTCACTCTACTCTACGCGTTCTCCTGCTCTTCGGTTTTTCGGGAGTGGATTTGCTGACGTTCTGGTGGCCTTATTACGCTGTGCTACAACCCATTGGTTTATAACAGATAGAAATCGGTGTGCTGGCTATAACATAGTATATTCAATTAAGAGAATACGTATATTAAATTCATAGTCACACATCAAGACATGGTGTGATACTCCAAATGCAGAAATTTATTAATACATGCAACAATATTAAAAATATATATATATAATAAAATATATATAATAAAAAAACATTTAATAAACCACAACACGAAATACTAACTAACTTTGACTGACTAATTTTTCATCAAGATTGCTGAGGTACAGAGGCTTCTAGGAGATATAAAGCAAAATTAGAATGGATTACATGCCATGATTACAAAAAAGGTTTAATTCAAAATCAGATTCAATCCTAATGGGGCATGGTTTTCATTCTACATTCCAAAAGATTCTCTTTTTATCAAAGATAAGTCTCTCTATTACCCCCTCTCCAGTGAGGCAATCACCTGTTCTTAGCCCAGCTTTAAAAGAAAACATGGCGGGGTATAGATTATGGGCTATTAAAAAATGAATTGGAACCGGTGAGTGTAGGTTCCGTTTTATATTACTGAGATGCTCTAATAGGGGCGTTGTTCTAAGCGGTCGGGATTGTTCTTCTCCCAATATATTTAACCACATTCGCATTCTGCCGGTAAATTCAAAGGTGCTGATCGACAGTTTAGTTTGTTTATATTATTACATTTTAACCTGTTATATTTGATTTAAAAAAACTTTGACCACCTTAACAATGACTGACATTGCCGTGCACATTTTACAACTCATAAAAGCCTTTATGGGGGATCTAACCACGTTGGCATCTCTTTGCATGTGTTTTTTAGAGGCGCTTGGGGATAGATAGCTTTTGAGTGTTTCTTGCTCTTTTGTAAACACTTTACCATCGGTAGATACTCCCCCAGACATAATGGTCGTTTTTTAAAACTGACCATGTGCATTCAAATGTGTTATTTGGCCGTCATCTTTATATATACTGCGTAATAAAGGGTACTTGTATATTATCGTTCCAATATGTTTGCTTAGTAGGGGTTGGGATATCATAGATTCCCCTGTAGTATCACTTGCTTTAGCCAATGCTTGTCTAACAACTCTTCTTTTGTAATCCTGTACTCTCTGCGGAACTTCCTAGAAAGTACTATCTGATTGTTCTTCAAATATGTGGTTATCATAGTACGCTTACGTTTAACCTACGGTACTGTCCTACGGGATATTAGTTCTCCACCTTATTAAGGTGGCAACTAGATTGTAGTATGTTAGTTGTTGGCATCTACACTTTTTAAAATAATTTTTGTTTTCATAATTAACCCCCTTCTGAATATATACGTGAGATCTAGGAGGTGACGTAGCTGCTAATATGGATGTGAACTCAATTTAGTTCCATTCATATCCCGATATTCCAAAACAACTTTTAATCTCCCAGGTTGCTAGTGTGGGGCTGTTGTGTGTGTATTTTTTTATTGTGGGTAGTGGGGGTGGGTGATGGGGTTATTAGCCCCAATGGTGGTTGTTTAGGGCTTGCGGGTGGGTAGCGGGAGGGCTTAACCCCTTCATGACCGTAGCAGTATTAACTGCTACGGTCGTGAATGTGTTAAGTGCACCCGCAACCCCCCCCCCCGCAAGCCCTAAACAAACAACAAGGACCAAATAACCCCTTTATCCACCACCGCTACCCACAATAAACCTGGCATGGCGGGTTAACCCCTTCATTGCCTTAGCGGTTAGCCGCTAAGGTAATGAAGTGGCCTTTAAATGCATTTACCTGTCTCGGATGCATGCCGGGGGGATCCGGTGCTGGTATTAATCGGTATACTCTGATTGGCTCTAGTATACCATGTGATAGAGGCTTGGGGGAGAAAGGATGTGACGTCATTGAAAGCCTGTCACATGGTACTAGAGCCAATCAGAGTAGGGATGGAGTTCCCACGCTCTGATTGGCTACCGTACCATGTGAGGGCGGCCATGTGTCTTTTCATGACGTCATCTTAAAGGCAATTGAAGCAAAGCCATTCTGATTGGCTGTGCTTTCATTGCCTTTAAGTGACGTCATCATTTTTTTTTGTATCGGCCAAAACACATGGTTTTCACGTAAAAAATTAACAAGTTAAATAATAACATTTTTAGTCACTACCATACTTGGCCCCCAACCGACTCCCGTTGCGCAGCTACTCACGAAACCAATCCACCAGGCACAGGAACAATAAAATAATAAAACATACACTAAAAATCCAAATCATCCACGGTCTTCTAATTGTAATCCATCTTCATCTGTATTCTTCTTTCTCTTCTATCTGCTTCTGGGCGGGGTCTTCTTTGTCTTCGGCCACACCCTGACCTTTTTCTCTGTAGGAGGTCCTTCCTCCTCGGCGTTTGGCTTCAAAATGAGACGACATAGGCTTTTAAAGTCCTATGACGTCACATTTTCGTATATGGTTCCCACGGCCCTGATTGGGCCGTGAAAACCATGTGTTTTGGCGATAAAATTAAAATGATGACGTCACTTAAAGGCAATGAAGCACAGCCAATCAGAAATGGCTTTGCTTCAATTGCTTTTAAGAAAACGTCATTAAAAGAAACATGGCCGGCCTCACATGGTACGGTAGCCAATCAGAAGCGTGGGAACTCCATCCCTACTCTGATGGCTCTAGTCTGTGACAGGCTTTTAATGATGTCACATCCTTTCTCCCCCAAGCCTCGTCAATGGTATACTGAGCCAAATCAGAGGTGGAAATCCATCCTATCTGATTGGCTCTAGTATACCATGTAACAGAGGCTTGGGGGTGAAAGGATGGACTTCATTGAAAGCTTGTCACATGGTACTAGAGCCAATCGCGAGTGGGAACTCATCCCTAATCTGACTGGCTATAGTACCCTGGGACAGGCTTTTCAATGACGTCACATCCTTTCTCCCCAAGCTCTGTCACATGCTCTCAGTGTGAAGTGCGTCGCATTCCAGGAAAAAGCCAGGGAAAAAGCGGCGATGTGTTAGAATAAACGGGCCGCCGCAGCAGTTATAGTCAAAAAGTCCTCATTAAGTTAAACATGCATAATCCTGTTATATACTGGGGAGGCTAAATGGGAGAGTAATCTAGCAGAAATCCACAATTATGGCTTAATAACCCTCCTCATGGAAGAGAATCATGCATTTAAATGATGGCAACCACATACGGGTCTACACCTGTTGCATGCCTCCCATTTGAACAGCGGCAATCTTCCGAGGTGTGCAATCCATTGAGATTAGAATCCAAGTTAATGTAGTTGAAAAGCAGCACATAACTGAAAATGCAAAGAAAAATGACCAATCACGAGGTGATTCCAATAAAAATTTCATTTAATGTAGTCACATGGACAGGGTAAAAAAACTTGATAAAGCGCAGTTTAGCGCGAAAAAATGTAGGTGGATGTTTTTTTTTCCCCCTGTCAATGTGACAACATTAAATGCAATTTTTTTTATTTGTGGTACACTAGGTGCGGGGCAGGGGATCTCTGAGCTGAACCCCCTTGATTTCAGCCGGTACCCCTTCTCCCACGATTCAGGCACCGGAATGGGGTGCTGGTGATAAGAAGAGAAGAGGCAAGTTACCAGAAGCTGAGGATCATTGCGTCGTTGATCGAGAGCTTCCTGATACCCCGGGAATCAGAGGGTGTAGAAGATCTGGAACTGCATTGTCATGATATAGTGAGCCATTTAAAGTGAGCTTTAAGTGACAAGTTATAGTTAGACTATAGTTTATATAAATACTTTCTTCATGCAAGACCAATAACCTCAGTGATAATGACATGGATCTAATTGCATTATCTTCACAGGTATGTTCATGATGTGGCAAATCCTGTTTAAGATGACTGTGGCCTGTTTAGCATTGATATAAGTTGTATGTTTGAATATCAAAGGTGTTTTTTTTCCCCTCTTAACTCTGTGCTGTTTAATGACCAACTGGAACACAGTGATTTATGGGGAGGGGAGGGTCATGTGACGCTTTAGCTGTATAAAACTAATACCCCTCCTGCATTTGCAGGAACTGCATTGCCATGTATAGTGAGCCTTTTAAAGTGAGCTATTAAGTGACAAGTTATAAGTTAGACTAAGTTGACTAGAGGTGACTGGTGACTGCATCTTTCTGCACACTCTTTTACTCACACAACAAACGGTAAGTATTCCGAATCAATCTATGATCCCATTCTGCTAACCTGCCATTTTAACCCCACCATTTACAACTTATTTCACTGCAGCCTCTCCCAAAAAACTGACTGCACATACACTGAAACCTGATTTGACTCTAGAATTGCAATGCAGCAAAACATTTGACAAGGAACAGGCACACCCTGCTGTTTAGTCTGCACACACTCACTTTGTTCACAACAGCTCCTAGAGCACTGCCTACCTCTGGCATAATGAACTGCTATGTATCTTAACTTTTTTCTTTCTCCTGTCCTCATGGAGATGTTACTCCTCTATACACTACAAACTCTTCCATCCTGGGCCCACACCCAAAATCACCTACCACCATGGACTACTCAAAAGCCTGCACTATCTACTGAATGTTGGTGGAGAACTTAAAAAGCAGCACACACAACCACTGCTCACTCTAATGGCAAACACACACAATTTACAACCTGCAAAACACTTACCCAAATTCCTACTCGTACTGTTACTACTCTTTAGCAGGTGATATTGAACCTAACCCAGTCTCCCATTTCAGCTCTGTCCCTGCCCTGAGAATTCCACCTTTAAATTCAAAAAGGGATATCTGTCACCCATATAAAACATCATAGCCTGCTGCCCAAACTGGACGAACTAAGGGCCTGGTGCCTTATGCATAAACCCAAAGCCATCATTCTTAAAGAAACTGGCTATCCCTAAAACCCCTGATGCAAAATATCGCCATTCAGGGATACTCCATTATTAGGGAGATAGGTCAAGAAGAGGAGGAGGGTGTATTTTATTATGCAGACACATACAATTTACACATGTTAAATTGACCACCAAGCCCACCCTCTTTTGAAATTCTAGTTGGCAAATCTGCCTCCCCTTCTAAGCCAATCTTGTTGCGGCATCTACCGCCCCCCTAAGCCCCTCTACAATCCCTGACTGATATCACCCAATTTTTGACTCCATTTCCCTGAATGAGCGAGTGAGCTGCTAATTCTTGGGGATTTCAACTTCAATTGGCTTGACCCTAAAAAACCACAAAATCCAGATACAACTCAAGTCACTCTTAACCTATCGCAATCATTTCAACCCACACGAATAAACCTGAAATCGCATAACCATTGCCTGAGACTGGATTCTCTCCTCAAACCCCAGCAGAATCCAATCCTCTGGCATCTTCTGACATTCAGTGACCATGCAATAGTTGTACTGTGTAAGGAAAATTAAACCGCCCCAATCAAGCCCTAATGTCTCTCACTAGAACATTTAAAAATTTAACCCACAAAACAGTTTCTGGATGACCACCAACTGCATGGCACAGAATCGGATTTAATTCCCAACCCTGATTCTGCACTCGACTATTTCCAATCCGATTCTTAAAACTCTGCGATGACACCCATGTCCATACGCAAAATAAGGGTACGGGGGGGCCTCACCTTCCAGGGTTACAACTGACCTTATTGCACTCTACCACTCAGGGATACCTTGTGGAAAAAGCTACAAAGTAACTGGCACTACCAGGATATCGATCACTACAGATGCATGCGGAACATGTGCACAAGGCAAACAAGGACGCAGAAGCACAATATTACTCGACATCTCCACCAAAATACAAACAAACCCAGCTAACTTCTGGAAGGTTATCCAAACAATATATTCCAGCCCCTAAACATCAACAACCAAAGTAATATCACTCAAGGGGGCTTATACTCTGACAAACCCACTGGCAATTTAAATGCATTCAATGATACTTTGTGGGGTGTGCCACTAACTTATTAGCAAAAACGCAAGCCCAAACCACAAACCTGAATCTCATCCTGGGAGTACCCCTATAGTCCCATCCCTCCAACACTGCCCACAATTTTTAATTTGCCCAGTATCTGAAGAGGAGATTATACAAAGGCTCCTCAACTAAAACTATGCAGCCCATGTGGACCTGACTTACTACAATCTAGGTTCCTACGACTGGGGGCCCAGCAATTGCCAAACCAATTGAGTCCATAGTCAACTCTATCCTGTCTGCAGGCCATACCTAATACCTGGAAAACTGCCAGAGTTGTCCCAATCTCAAAAGTGGGGACAAAAACACGTTCTCAAAATACAGGCCAATCTCCTTCTCCCAATTCTATCCAAAGTCATGGAAAAATGTGTCCCTCACAATTAAGCAATTTCTATACCAAGACAAATTTCCTAGCCAATTCCAATCTGGGTTCGTTCCAAACACTCCACCGTAACTACCCTGCTAAAAGTTTGCAATGAATCCAGTGTGGAATGGAACGGGGACAACTCACTGGTGCAGTATTTCCTAGATTTTGCAAAGGCTTTGACACAGTGATCATGCATCCTGCTTAACAAACTCCAAGCTCGGAATAGGGAAGCATGCTTTAAACTGTTTCAGTACTACCTATCAGAAGACCCAACATGTGTCCATCTCCGGCCTCTAACTCCACCCCCTGGGATATCACCTGTGGCATCCCGAAGCTCTGTTCTGGGGCCCTACTCTTCTCAGTGTTCATTAATGATCTTCCCCACAGCTTGTAAGGAAGCCTCAATACACATGTATGCAGACGACACAATCCTATATGCACACAGCCATACAGTAGCATCTCTGACGTCAACACATACTTCAGTCTGACGTTTGAGACTCGAAAACTGGATTTCCCAAACAAAAACGTTTTCAAGCAGTCAAGACTGTACCATGGTATTGGGAACAAGACTACAATTTTAACAGCTTCCAGTCACTGAGCTCCCTGATTAGAACAACGCTAACACACCACCCTAGCCCCTGCACTAGTTTTAAATACACTGGCGACACACTTTATACGAGCTCGGCTAGTCCCACGAATTCGGGTATACTCGGGTGTTATTGAGGTTGTGACTGTTTTTGCCCGAGTGCATTGAGTATTCCAGCAGGATTGAAGCATTTTAATTCCCGCTGGCTGCCAAACTGCACAGTATATAATATATAATATACTGCATACAAATTCATGAATTTATGCCATCTGGTAGACACGCGAAGCATTGCAGCCTATTAAACCTATCATACATTTAAACAGGATCAGCCGCCCGTCAGCCGGCATGACCCAGGCTGGGAAGGCAAACGAACGGGGCTGTCAGAAGGTGAGGAGCGGCGCATTCAGTATCTGCCAGGTACATATGGGTATTTGATCGAAAAAAGTGTCGGTGCAGTACCTGGGCTTTGGTTTGTTTGACTCCCACTTAACATTCGGGATGCACATTGATACCCTGGCAACCAAGACCATGCACAACTAGGGTACTTTACAGGAACAAATCCTCCCTAAGTCTCCTGTCAGAAGCGTATATCGCACAGCAGATGCTAATGCCAATTATTAACTATGGAGACATAGTATAGGGCTCGGCACTCAAACCTTAGAGAAAAACTTGACACCCCTATACAACATTTGTCGTTTTGTTCCAATGCAACTACAACCACATCACTGTTGTGAAATCCTCAAAGACTAGATTGGTCATCATCGAGTCCTAGGCGCAAAGTTCACCTTTCCTGTCTTGCCTTTAAATTCTTCATGGGCAAGCGACCCCACTAGCTGAACAAGCTCCTCACCCCTACCACTTGCAGCACTTATCATCTGAGATCAGACTCCAAAAGACAGTTCATGGTACCAAGGCTCAACAAAGTATCCGGACGTTCCTCCTTCTCCTACAGTGCACACTGGAAACAACCGTACCAGAGACCTCTCACATCCAGCACCAGTTTAGTTCTTTCAAATCTAAGGCAGTCTCACATTTTTAATCTGGTCCGGTAACTGTTTATAGCCCATTAATATAATATTTTTTTAAACTGTGCACGCAATGTCTTGTATATAATGGTATACCCTGTTTATGTAAAACGTATTTGTAACCATGTATTAGTTTGTTACATCTGTGACCAGGACATACATGAAACGAGAGGTAACTCTCAATGTATACTTCCTGGTAAAATATTTTATAATAAATAAATCTAACAGGTAAGAAAAACCATTGAATGTTATTTTATTTTTCATATATTTTGAAGTGCATTTTTTAATTATTTTTGCTGCCCATTGATTGTCAAAGTATTTATCTATGCCCCTTAGGGCTATAGATAAATACAGTGACAAGCACTGAATGTTTTTAGAAAAGCTTGTTTTTTATTCTATTATATGATTTTTGTGATTGCTTTGTATAATTCCTGTGCTGTTGATTGTTTTGAAATTATTGTTTATTTTGGTGTTTGATTTTTATTGTGTTGTTTTTGGCTGTTTGCTGTATTTATTTCTGGTATTTCTTTTGTGTTTGATTTTTTTTGGAATTTTTGGTGTGGTTAACTTTTTTATGTTGTTATTTTTGTTCTTTAAATTAATGTAGTATTTTTTGTGATTATTTATTTTTGGGTTGGCATTGACTGTCATAGTTGTAAATCATGCCCATATTATATGAACCATTGGGCCAATCATCGGGGAAGGGTGGGGGTAGTTCCCCAGGGGTTGGTGGTTAGGCCTCACGAGTGGGTACGGGGAAGGGGTAAACCCCTTAATTACTATAGCAGTACTAACTGCTAAGTGATTAATGGTAAAGGTGCCATGATTTATTTTTATTGTTATTTGCGCAACAGAGGGTGTGGTGAGGAGAAGGAGGATGGCTTATCATGGCAGGGGAAGTGCAAGTTTATACTTTATGCATTGTTTTTTTTTGAATGGGGAAATGCACTATTCTCTTATTGGATAATAGTCATTTTCCCATTACTGAGTGTACAATATGTTTTGGGTGGGGGGAGGGGCAGTTTTGGATTTAATTTTTGTATATCACTGTATTTGTTTTTTTTATGGATAAAAGTGCATAGCCATCTTTGGTTAAAAGTACTTTATACCATTTCTATTTGTGTTAGGTGGTGGGCCAAAGGTGGGGTAGTTGCCCCGGTAGTTGTGTTTAGCCTTGCGGGAGGGTAACGTGAGAGGTTAACCCTTTCTGATGTAACCACTAAGGTATTGAAGGGGTTGATTTCTACTGCACCCTCCCGCACCAACCTATGTGCAACTAAACACCACCCTGGGGCAACTACAAGTTTCACCCACCCTCTGTACCAACAACTATGCAGTGATTCTATCGCTGTCTTGGCTCTCTTTCAAACTGAAACTAGCAAAAAAAACCTCCTCGTGATGTCGGTTTTGGCACCAAATTGAACCAGCACTTAATTGAAAACAGGTAACAGGTAAATTATACAGGTGCTTACAGGGTTTAAGGCTCCTCATACTGTGATTCACCAATTCTGTCTTACTAGGGTAACTGTTTGCAACTACCGTGTGCTGTTGAATTTGGCTCCACACCGACGATCACGAAGGAGGTTTGTTTTCTAGTTGCAGTTGCGGAAAGAGAACCAAACAGCGATACTCAAACCGGTGGCGAGACACGCTCGCTGTGAAAGATCGTGCATCGATTGTGTTAGCAGGCGTCATGAATTGCTATACCAAGAGGACAGACGCATAATTTGGAGAGGACTGTTGGGGTGTACAGATGAGTCCCTGTGTTAAGGCTGCAGTCTGGTTCTTGGAGCTGGTGACCCAGAGTATCGGGTGGATATGGTGACTGAGCGAATTTAAGTTCCAGGCAGCAGATACCTGCAGTGAAGCTGTACAGAGGCATCGTGGTACTCGCAGAAACACGTGATCAATAGTGGCAGCAGTCTAGAGCACCCCGGTGATACTGCTTAAAAAAATCCATTCAATGATCTAAAAGACCACGACTAGGGTGATATACCTATTTCTTCTGGTAATCTCAACGTTTCTAATAGAAGAACTCAACTTACAGGTTAAACAACCATCTATCCACACATATCCCTCAAGGAGTTTTAATGCAACATTAATCTGATGCTAGCTCCATCAAAAATCGTATACTACATTGTTTATATCATCTCAAAAAAATAAGCCAATAATCCCTCTCCCACATATCTGGCAAACCGCTGTTTTAATAACACAAACACAAGTGGAAACCACAATTGAATATAATATACAGTATGAGGATACTATCACCAATCTGTGGAATCGCAATTTAATTACATATTTCTTATGTATGCGATATATCCCAGTTCAAAAATCCACTTCATTTTTTGGCCCCGTAACATACACAGCATTCACATTTTTGGACTTTAGTTGCATTCTAGCGCACATAATCGGGGCAACTGATAAAGCTTCATCAAGGTCAGGCTTTACAAATGTGTCATTAATATGTAAACTTTAACAGTTCAATTGTTTTATCTGTATTTTAATAAATGTCAATTTATATGCATATATTAGTATCTCATGCTTTGTCTGGAATCTCAGTGACTTAGTTTGCTCAATCACCATTGCTGATTTTTTCTGATATTTTAGAAATTATTTTATTTTTACATTTTTAGGTTTATGCGCAAGGTATTTTTTGAACTGTATTTCATTGTGGGAGCTAGGAGACCCCCTTCACTCAGCTGCAAAACAACACTACTTTTTTGCTTACACTAAGGTTTAAATAATAAACCTAAGTTAATATTTCACATTGTAGCGCGTTAATCTTTGTCATCCAGACGGGACCTTGACCCACTGATATTTCGCCATGGGGGGACGGGGGAGGTTTGTTTAATAGAGTAGAAGTGGGAGGGGGATGCTTGTATGCATTCTATGCTTGCATCCAGTCGATAGTGGGGCCAAATCCCACAGCACTAATGTGAACACTGAAATTAAACAGGAAGAAACATGTCACTTTCACTTTGAATGTGTTGCGGTTACAATGTTTTATATCTCGAAAACCATATAGTAGTAAAAAAGTATAAAAATGTATACCGTATATCTCTATGTGCAGAATGTGGGCGCTACTGGGGAAGATTGACGTGAGCATTCAAAAAAGGTATTATTCAATCTCTTTTTCCTTCGAATTGATATCATCGAACATACCCATCCAAGATGCCCAGCATCCAACCTTCTTGCTGGGGCACGGTGTTATAATAAAGCAATCATTAACGTTAAGTTCCAACCTTTCTGGTGCAGTGTTTTTGTGTAAAATGGGTACTTATCAATGATAGATTTCGACAAAGATGCACTTTGACACACTTATTGTACCTCACGTCTGAAATTGCACAATGTATCTTATAAGGCTAACTGCAAGCTGTGTTTTGGATAGCAAGAGAAAACGAACATGTCCCATGCCATGTACAGTAAAAAATTTAATGAGACACAAATTAGGTTAATGCTAGTGGTTTTAATACAGCTGAAACGCAACAGTTAGGGATGTACAAGGTCTTAGACAAAGAGATGTGTACATTTTCTCTTCTCTTAAACAGGGGTGGGAGAACGCTGCCCGCGGACGTGTCGGAGGCCCGCGAAATCTTTGGAGTCTGGCCCCCCGGAAGCAAGCCTGCAAGAATGTGTTTAAAAAAAAAAAATTCCCCTCTCCCGATTGCTGCACAGTGCTGTTCCTCTGTCCAAGATTTTTTTTTTGTGGCCTGTCCTCTTCACTACAGCACTGCGCCCCATCCTCTTCTCCTCCCGTAAGATGAGCTCTTAGGCTCCGCCCCACTCTGTCCTCCTAGGCTCCGCGGGCCTGACAGTTTTTTTTCTCTCAGCTGGCAATGGACCTACCTAGCAGCGCCAGCATCCCATCCATGGGCCAACAGGAACCCACATGTCCCATTATACCCCCTCCCAGACACCGTTACCCCCCCCAAAGGGGGAGAGACTTATTTTTGTGTTGTGTTTGCCACGAGGTGGTGCTGATTGGTGTGTCACTGTGTGTGTCACGTGTGTGTCTGTCCCTGTCACTGTGGGTGTGTGTGTGTCACTGTGTGTTGTAACTGGGTTTGTCACTGTGTGTGTGTGTGGTCACTGTGTGTGTGTGTGTCCACTGTGTGGTATCTCTGTAAATTCGTGTGTGTGGTCGTTGTCAATGTCGTGTGTGTGTGTTCGTGTCTGGCAATGCATTTTCTTGTTGGGTCTGTGCATGTTACAATGTGTGTTGTCGGCACGGGAAAGTGTGTGTCTGGCACTGTCACTTGTGTGTCTGGCACTGTCCACTTGTGTCTGTTATGGCACTTGTCACAGTGGTGTCTGGCAATGTGTGTGTGTCAATGTGTTGTGTCTCTCTGTCATGTGTGGGTGGGTGTGTGTGTGTGTGTGTGTGGGTGTGTGTGTGTGTGTGTGTGTGTGTGTGTGTGTGTGTGGGTGTTGTGTTGTGTGTGGTGTGATGTGTGTGCAATGTCACGAAGTGTGTGTGTATGGTCTGTTCAATGTGTGTGTCTGGAACTGCACTGTGTGTGTCTGGCACTGCCACTGTGTGGGTATGGGCACTTGTCACTGTGTGTGGTCGGGTCACTGTAACTGTGTGTGTCTGGCCACTGTGTGTGTGTGTGTATCACATTCCTTTTTGGTCCCCTCTTGTGTGTGTGTCTCATGTTATCTGGTAGGGGTCTCACCTGTCTCTGTGGGTGTGTCTTCACTGTCTCTGTGTGTGTCCTCACGTCTCGTCACTGTCACTGGGTGTGTGTTCTCTTCCTGTCATGGTGTGTATGTGACAAATGTCTGTCGTGTGCGTCACTGTCACGTGTGTGTGGGTGTGTGTGTGTCAATTGTCACGTAGTGGTGTGTGGTTCATACTGGTGTGCAGTCAAGTGGTGTTGTGGGTGTGATACAGCCTGGGTGTGGTCACTGCACTGTGTGGTGTGTCGCTGTTCCACGGTCTGTGTCAGCGGGCAATGTTTGTGTGTTCACTGTCTGGGTGGGGGAGCTAGCGATGCAGTCTGAACAAAGAGTGAGTTAACGGGACCTGCAGTATCACCAGCTGGTGGCGCAGGGAAATGCAGCGCTCTGGGGGGGGCGGAGGGGTATAAAGGCAGGAGTAGGCGGGGATGAGGGGGGGCGGGATCCAGGGGGTATAAACGAGCGCAATTGAGGGATAGAAGAACAGAATCTGCGAGAGAGGGAGGACACCTCCAATACCACCTCTCCTCCTCCTCCCCAGCGACGACGGCTGCGATGCAGTGTGCTTGTGGGGGGTAGGCCATCGCTCCGATCCCGACCAGTGCTCGCATACCCCCCATGCCTAGAGCGGCCTCCTTCCCCACACCGGAGGGTGAGCAGTGTTGCGAGAGGAAGGGCACCGTCCAATCCCCCAGTTTGCTCCCAGATACCGCACACACCCCATTCGCACACACTGGTACATACTGATCATCACATCCCCACCATGTGAGCAGTAGCCCAGTGTGCGCCGAACGCAGGGACAACAGCTCGATCCAACCCCGTACAATCAGGTTCCCTTCCCCATGTATGGTGTCGGCGGACAACAGAGGGGGCTGATCGTCGTGATGGTGTCTGAGGAGAGATTGTGTGTGTCGAGACGAGAGAGGTGGCAGTGTGTGGTCGCGAGAGAGAGAGTGGGTCTCGGAGACGACGCGATGTGCTGAGTATAGAGAGAGGGGTGCGTGTCTGAGGAGGAAGAGGTTCGTTTTTTTCTAAGTGTCTGCGCCATGAGATGGCGAGAGCCTGAGAGTGTGTCTGAGAGAGCGAGAAAGAAAGATCAGTAGGGAGAGTGAGAGGAGTGGCAAAGAGTTGTGTGCGGACTGATGTGTGTGGTGTGTGGACTTGTGTCTGAGAGACGAGAGAAGAGAGTGTATCCAGCATGCTCTGCAGATCGTGTAGTATGACGATGAGTTATCTGCGGGGACATGAGAGATGCATGGTGTGTGGGTAGAATAACCGGTAACGTGGCTGAAGAGAGAGAGAGTGTGAGAGATGTGTCTGGCCTGAGAGAATGGCTGGCCTTGATAGTTTGCGAGAAGAGAAGAGAGAAGAGAGTAAAACGAAGCAGCGAAGAGAGTGGGTGCTGACAGTCAGAGTCTGGTGTTGGGTCTGAGAGTCTGAGGAGTGGGTATCTGAGAGTCTGAGAGTGGGTCTGACAGTTGAGAGTGGGTCTGACAGTTTGGGAGTGGGTCTGACAGTCTGAGGAGTGGGTCTGACAGTCTGAGAGTGGGGTATGACAGTCTGCGAGTGGGTCTGACAGGATCTGAGAGTGGGTTCGATTGTGAGAGAGAGTTGGGTCTGAAAGTGGAGAGAGTGAGGAGAGTGGGTTTCTGGAGACGAGACGGGGTATGAGAGCTTGATTCGCGAGAGAGTGGGTCTGAGAGTCTGGAGCGAGTTGAGTGGGGTCTGACAGGGCTGATTTGAGTGGCGTCTGACAGCTGGAGAGGGCTGACTAGTCTGAGGAGGGGTCTCGACAGTCCTGAGAGTGGGTCTGACAGTCTCAGGTGGAAACTGATAAGTGAGATAGAGTGGGTGTATGACATTGCAGAGGAGAGCGTGGGTCTAAACCCAGTGAGAGAGAGAGTAGGTATGAGAGAGAGGACGAGAGAGAGTTGAGTCTGAGAGTTGAGCGAGAGAGGGGGTCATGGAGTTCTGAGCGGTGAGTGGGTCTGAGGATTTCAATGTCATGTGGATGTGCTTGAAAAATAACTGATTTTTTTTTTTAAAGTGCCCGATTGCTGTGCGTTTTTGTGTGTGTGTGTTTGCGTGTGTGCTTGTGTGAGTGCGCACAGACCACAAACCCAAATGTCTAGTCAGAGTCACCCACACCAAAGAGTCAGTCAGTCACCCAAGAGAAGGCAGTTCAAGCCATCACATTAGTGGTGAACGCAGTGTTTAAATGTTTGATCACAAATATAGCGGCTAATGTAAGTTGATTAATTTTGGGATGGACCTCGGAATGATTTTCATAAATATCAAAATGGCACTTGGCAGAATAAAGGTTCCCCACCCTGTTTAAGGACACCTGCTAGGGTACTGAGGACTGTAGCATTCAGAGTAATATAGCTCATACCTCGTCTATGTGGGGAAACAAAGATGTTGATAAGGCAAATTAAATATTATATGATAAAGGTGAAAATGTGAACAATTTTTCTAGAAACATCTAAAATGTTGTAAGTAAATAAAAACATCACTAGGAGCAATTCCACATAGAGCTCAGACAACTGTCACCCTTATTTCACCATTATCTATTAGAATTCAGTTGGCTTCAGCTGTGACAGGAATTCTAGGCAAATGACATGACACACTATGAGAATAGTGTCATATTTTGAGTCTTATTACATTTTTTAATCATGGTTTTTCACAACCCCTAATTATCGGCTTATCAGATCAACTGATGTCCCATGGAGAGGCTAGCAGTGTGTGTACTGCCTCACAAAAACGATCGCGCAGGAGGCAGAGACAGGGATCGCTCAAAACTTGAAATGCCAAGTTATTGGAGTTGTCAGCAAACATGCTAAAAAAACATAAGAACCGCAGACGGACATCTTTGGCACAAAGTGCAGCATGTGCAAACGCGTGGAGAAAACATGGACAGGTGTTCGGATCTGATTCTAATTCTGTTCTGGTTTTCGCGCCTGTGACAGTGCCTCCATCCAACAGGGCCTATCAGAGATAGGTGCAGGGCCCTGGCAGGAGTGAAACTCCTATCCCTTCCCTCCTGAATGACTCTTTAGTTTGTTGTGAAAACAATCTCAGGCAGGAGAGAAACAGAACTGGTGTCGTTATTCTGGTTTTATAGAATACTCAACAGAAAACACTGACATAATACAGCACATTTTCTTCTTGTGTCCCTGGCGCCCACCCGAAGGAGCTTGAGGCG
This sequence comes from Ascaphus truei, assembly GCA_036426205.1. Taxonomy (NCBI): domain Eukaryota; kingdom Metazoa; phylum Chordata; class Amphibia; order Anura; family Ascaphidae; genus Ascaphus; species Ascaphus truei. The sequence goes on along the minus strand of WSYH01006472.1, from coordinate 18,185 downwards.
CGCTTTGGAATCTTCGTCTTTCTCTTTTTCCCCCCCCCATTCCTCCCGTCCCCATCTCTTCCTTATCTCCCACACTTCTGATGGGGAGTATGAAGTAGGTGACTCTTCCACGCCCTAGGGCGGGGCGTAATGACAGGCAGAGCATTGATACCCTGGTGTAGATTTACAAAACACACCACTACCCAATGAGGGGAGGGGTAGTAGAGCTAGTAGGGAACACACCTACTCTCACTGACGAGTGAGTGATCACCACTGAAGTAGTGGCTGAAGCCCTTTTGTAACAGAGGAGGGACAACAGTCTTAGACCGCCAATAGTGGGCAGTACCTTAAGCACTTGAGGGCAAACCCCTCCAGGTTTACACTGTACATATGGGATCGTCGTTTTATCGACAGCTAGTGGGGGTCATAGATTAACCACCTAAAACCTTGTCTGCGTGGTATCAGGACTTATGTTTAGGACAGAGGTTCAACTTAGTAGCCAAGTTGGTGGGTACCTGGCTACATTACAATTAAAAGGGCTTCTTAAGTGATTTCATTATTGTGTGTGTCTCTCGATTTATTGTGAGTTGTTTGATACAGCTACCCGGGAAACCCCAAAGCACTCGGGCATTCAAACGTCAAGTGTTCCACATTTTGTTTACTCTGATTGCTTTAAGGGCTAATTAAATAAAACCTCCAAAAGCCAGATAACTGCGACTCGCCTAAAAACTCCCATTGATTTTGAAAATGGGAATTTTCGACAGCAGATGGTTACTGAAAGTCAACCACTTTGCACTGTACAAAAAAATGGAGATTAGAACTTAAATATAATGTTGGATAGAAGAGAAAATCCAAGGCTTGATGACGTAGCACAGCACTGAATTCAAAAAAGGGCGACGCACGCGCCAGAATATGAATGTTTAAACCAAAATATTTATTAAAAAAAGTCCTCCAAACGGCTGGAAAACAGATACAACATCTGACGCGTTTTAAGGCAAATGCGCCTAAAAGAGTAGATTTCGCGGTCTCTCCCCTCACAAGTCTTATAGGGCGTTCCCCACCTGCCCAACAGCTATCAATGACGCTACGTGAAGAATTTGGCCGCGGGAAAACTGATTCAATTCTATTGGTCAACGAGCTTTCCAATCAGACTCCTAGATTCGTAAGGTGCTGTCTTGATGCGGCTGCGTGAGGGTGCCTCGTTCCAGACTGGCCGACGCCCGAGGAACACAATCAAGATACTATTATGAAACTAACGGTATTCGAATAAAACACATAAAATTAACATAATTGTAACAAACATACAACTTGCGAATTAGGTCTTTATATGGGTGAGGGACAAGGGGGAAAAAAAAATGAATTAAATATTCCAGGAAGAATAGTTTATAGTAATGATTAAACACACAGAAAAGTAAAGACAATAGTAGACATTGATAATAGTTAATGTCCTTAAGGTGGTGTCCATTATGCCCAACCAATACAAAGGACAAATATAACACAGGAAAAGTATAGATAACTTTACCCATGAAATAATTAATTCTCTTGGTCAGAATACTTAATCCGGCGCCTTCCCCCTCTTTTTTCCCTTTCCCTTTTTCTTTCCCCTGTTCCCTCCCCCCCCAGCCCTTTTTTCTTTTTCCCTCCCCTTCCCTTTTTCTTTGCTGCCCTTCAGTTTGCCCAAATCCCTTTTTTTACTATTTTTTTTTTTTTTTTTTTTTTTTTCTTTGTATGAAAATCAAAAAAAGGATATTAAGATGCAAGGACAGTTGAAAAAATATATACTTAACAACATCATTTAATAATTAATTGACCAAGAATATCATGCGTATTTATTTAAGAAAGTGCCAATGTCCAAGGGAATAAATATCAGTGCATTTGCTTTTTAAGACGTAAGGAGAGCCTTCTCTATCTCCTCCCCCTTGAGGTTGTTTGAAATATGTCCTCTATTTTGGCACTCAAGGAAAAGAGGGTAAGTGGTTCCGATGGGGCAGCTGGCGATTCAGTGGCGTGCTACACGGAAATCTGTCATCATGATTTTTAATGCTTTATAATATGTTCACCCTATTCTAACTCTAAGTGTTTCTGATTAGTTTGATGGCTATATACCAATTCCAAACAGGCACAGACCTAAAGTACGGTAAATTACAAAGTTAGGGGTACTGGTCATGAATGACTGTCAGACGATTTGTTTGAGTAGTATATACATGCTAAATAGACTTTAACGGGTTAGTGCATATTTTTGCCCAAAAGGATTGCATATTACCCAACATTGAAGAACCTTGTGGTAGTTTTGTTCACATAGTCTTTTATTGCCAGACGCCGTATAGGGCTAGGGCGATATGTGCGATTCCCGGGGTTTTGCCTTTTAAAACAACAGATTTAAGGGTAGATTATGTATATATCGAAGATCTTTTATAATTTTAAAACGCCCACCAAGGTTGTTGTAAAATAGGACCTAATCTGCTTTGCTTGTTCGACAAAGGTATTTGTGAGATGAAGTTGGTAAATAGCCTTGGTACCGTTTGCATCATCTCTGAGTATGACACTCTCTTTGGTATGTCTGATAGTTTCTGTATTTTTAAAACAAAAAGTTCTTTCCTATATGGCTATTCTAATGTCAGATTCAATTGCAAACCTCGACACGTCCACTATCCCATTAGCCTCGGGTTCTAACTCTTTGCTTATAGTCCTCTGCCTTTGATGTTAGAAAGGTGCTTCTGTTTGAACATAGTTCTCCCTAAATCTCAGGAATTGTATTGGGACATGCCGCGATTCAGTGGATAGGACTGGGCATCTGTTAGATATGAGCAGGAATGTAGTGAGTGTACATTAATATAGAAGTTGGTTGCTACAGTATTTTTACGTCAGGAACATCTACATATTAAATGTTTACAGTCGATTCAATAATAAGCCTCTATAGTAAGTTCTCTTATTATCCTTTTTTTAAATAAAATTCTATGATTTTATTTACTTATTTCATAATCTGATTTTGCCACAGTTCTTGGATCCATCTATTTATCAAATAGTTGCTCATCACTTCATTATCTCAAAATTTCCTTGTTAAGATCGATATAATATTTTCAGCAATTTGGTAAGTAATTTATGTATCTTGTAATCAATTTGATTGAGATTTTGTTGCCTTACATGTAATATGTGTCTATTTTCTAGAGATTTGGAGATTTACACTACTTTAATATATGAAAAAGACCCGACCATATATTGTTATGTTAGTGCCCAAGCATATCTGTTACTTTTTGAAATGTTTAGTGGGTATTTTAAGCATTGAAGCTAATATAAAAGGGCAATCTTTATCCTTTGTAAATGCGGTTCCCATCAAGCAGAGTTCAGGAAAAAGAAATGGCGAAGATTTCCATCCCTGGAGCATCACACAACGGCCTTGTTTTTCAAATGTACTTTTGTGTGCAGCTATAAATTCAGTTGTGTGTCACCCCTGTGATAGGCTATCAGATTAGCAGTGGAGATTTGGCAGCTTGAATTTAATGTTTATATTCAGTTCTATTTTCCCCCTTTCGTTTAGATGCACTCTGAGGGAATTATACATCTGATATCTACTTAAAAATTTTGTATTTAGTGGAGGGTTTTTTTGTAAATAGGTTGTTGGTATATATGCTGAGTATCCAAAAAGGGATTTACAGTATTAATAATATATTCTTCCTAGCATGAAAGGGTACATAGAATTTTATGCACAAAATCCAAAAATAATTGAATATACAGATCACTAGAATGATTTGATTGTTTGTATAATGAGTGTGCCCCTACACCCAGTGTGACGGCGGTGCCAGTGCAGATTTGATGAGCTGATAATAGTAAATAACAAAGATTAGAGGCGTGGGCGCGAAGAATATTAGGCCTAATAACTCTCCAACTAGTAGCTCATTTGTCAAAAGCACGCCTGGGCAGTAAAATATTAGCATGTAATAAGGATCCAACTAAAATAGATATACTTTAAAATTTAATATTTGTACACACACAATGCTAATTTTTAAAAAGGGAGGGGTGAGTGGGATTGGCAGGCGTTAAACTCAGGTGTCCATAGCACAATTTGAAAGTTGGCTCAATATAATAAGGGCAAAGATAAAGTGGCATACATATAACACCTAGAGTCATCTTTTCTATAATGCTAGGTTCATAGAGTCGTAATGATGCCACAGGGATATAACGCTTACCATTAGCAGTTTGATTAGATACAGAGCTGTGTCGGGCATTTAGTCGTAACATATACGATAAAGCCAACTTGAATATTGTTACAATCAGTAGGAGATTCGCACGTATGCAGAGTAGCAGAGCACTGCCAGGGTCAATGTGATCAGGACTCACTATGCAGTCAGAGTGATAAAATAATACTTATTATTAGACACCATGGGTGAAGACAGGATATTGAGGCAGGTAGCCTCTTTAAGAGTTTCACGCCCTGAGTGGCGCTGTCGTTTCAGAGAGTAGAACAGATATGTGCTGGTGGTCCTAGGCTTGATTAGATGCCAAGCTGATTGCATTTCAAAATTGTCAACAGTCGCGTGCTCCCGTAGCGGAAGTGACGAAAACCGGATATGGAAAAACCGAAGTGACGTAACGGACTCCATGTCTAGTGTGCGATGTTTACAAGCACCATCTAGTTGTCATGGATCAGCGCGTCATGAATCTAGGTAATGAGGGAAGGTTTAAATCGCATACGGAGGACCCAGCACAGCAAAACAACCCCACAAGCAGTCAGTGATATATAAAAACAGTGGTGGTAAAAAACCAAATAAATACATTACAAAAAAAAGATTATCTGAGGGACCCTGAAAAACAATAAAAATCCATATGGCCCACTAGTGTATAATATAATGTCAGTCTGTAAGGACAGTTGATACAATTAATCAGAGATGATGTAGGGTATCAAAGAGTGATGGCTACAAGACTAAAGAAACCGTCTAAAGCCCTACAATCTATATGAAAGGAAATTTTGTCTAATATTGTCTCTATAATGACATCGCAACACAAAAAAGGTCTAGTGTTTGTTGGGTATGTAATTAAAACGTAGCAAACTTTACCTGAACATGGCATCAATTGCAACGATATTAAGACTTGTTGTTTAAATAAATTAGGACCCAGTACGAGCCCGCTAGCTGTTGACAGGGAATATCTTGGTACTACAGATTCCATTACTGTATGGTGAAGCTGCATTAATTTGTGCCAATGTTTACTTCATTATCTGGATAACATAATATAATTAGAAGCACGTATGGTACCCCCCATATGCGTAGCCATCTGACTGTTGTTTTAAGCCGTCTGAACGATCTATTGTAAGCGAAGTGTAAACGCAGAATAGATATCTTGACTAAGATAACTCGTGTTCTGAAACTCTCTATTTTTAGGATTTCCGAAACCGGTGTATGAAGGCTTCGTCAGGTAGAACCTCATACAAACAGTCGGGAAATATTGAATGAGAGGTTAGAAACAGAGGTGATCTGATCAAGAAATCTATTATGTATTTTACACATGCGCGTCTACAAATAGATTTTGTTAGAATTGTTTGGCTTTAAAACAAAACACATACAAGAAAAAAAAACAAAAAAACCAGCAGAAATTTGTGACACCCTGGGACTCGAGACCCGCCCTCTGTATTACCCCCTAAGAAATCAAGCTAGTCTATAGAAAAACAATTATCGAGAAACATGGAGGGTATTACCAACTAGACAGGGGTCTGGAGCTGTACAAGCAATTTACCAAATTGATATACAAAAAGGGCTAAAAAAACAATGAATCAGTTGTCACGACACCTAGTCTATTTTCTAAGGACAAAATATACTTAATGACAAGATGTGTCTGCCAAAGGATTTCTATAAATGCGGGCCAAAGTTGGTACCCACAGACCGAAGATACGGCCACTCCATGTCATGTGGAGTCAAATTCAACAAAAATTTACTGGGCAAACAGTATAAACTTGTAAATCACTTTGATGACAGTGTTTAAGACTAATATCGATAGCATGGATATATAAGCTGTAAGGGTGCTTTTTGTGGTAGCTTTGAGCACCATATATAGCTAGGGACGCACCGACCTTGAATAGTAGAGAAATCTCAGCCCGCATACGTCTTATCCAGAAGAGTGATCCTGACCGACACAGTGGACCAAACATTTCACCAACCTGTCAGAAGGGCCTCAAGGACACACTTTACATTCAGTGCCTTTGGAGCTACATTCCCGAAGACATGTAAGAGGAGGAAACAGGAAGCATTTTGACTCAGAGAGAAATGTTCTGGATTAACCCTGGGTCACGGCACCCGGGGTATAAATACAGATTGGAGCTAAAACACTTTCTGTGAAAATGTATTCTTTTATAGAATTTTTGGTATCGGGCTTTGTCACCTGTTTATGTCCTCTTTGCAGTAAGGATAATACTCTTGATTGATTATATCCATATAGCTACTATTAGATGGTCATGTTCATGTTGAGATGGCTACGACACTATAGGGGTACAACGTGCTTCCTAGATATAATTATTATGTTATTCCAAGATAATGAGATATAAAACCTTGTTCACATTATATATGCTCTCCCATACAGGTAGGAATTGTATTACTTATAATTCATCACGCGCGATCAGTACTGGGTTTAATTGATTAAACCATACATGCTTTTATATATCGTTGCAATGATGCCATGTTAATGTAAACGTCTTTGCTACGTTATTATACAACAAACATAGACCTTTATGGGTTGCTATGTCATGTTAAGATTAAGGGAATAAAAAAACAAATTTTCTTAGCTAGATTGTGGCTTTGAGGTTTCTTTATCGTAGTAGCAATCTCTTTGTATACTACATCATCTGCTGATTATTTGTATCAAATTGTCCTGACAGACTGACTTATATATTACATTATGGGCCATATTGATTTTTGTTTTCAGGGTCCCTCAGATAATCTGTTTTTGAATGTTTAGTAGTATGCTGTTTTTAACCACACTGTTTTTATATATCACTGCATTGTGGGTTGTGTTTTGCTGGTCCCCTTGCGATAAAACGTCGACCCAATATAGCATAGATTTTCATGACGCAGCTGTATCATGAAAACTAGATGTGCCTTGTAAACAATAGAAAACATACATGGGTCCGTTTACGTTCAACATCCGGTTGCCATATCGGTTTCGTCTATTGCGGCTAAGGTAGCCGCCGACTGTGACAATTTTGAATGCAAGCAGATGGGCTATATCAAGGGGGACCCAGGCATATGGGTTTCTACTCTCTGACGAAGGCCACACAGGGCGTGAACACCGTGAAGAGCTACCCTCCATTTCCTGTCGGCACAATGGTTGTCAAATAAAGAAGTTTTTTTACTCTACTGATGGATCTGATCATGCATGGCTGTGGCTCTGCTACTCTGCATCGTGCGGAATCTCTACTTATCTACTGCCATACGGAATGTACGTCCCCAAAGAACAAGAAAGAAACAGGCTTTAGTCAGAGATGTAGAAGGATCTACCATTGGAGAAAAGCGCAGGCGGCGGGATAATTCATGTATGGGGGTGAAAACGCAGTAGGTTAGAGGTGCAGGGGGTATGTAATTTCCAATCTCTTTTTATCCATTGTTTAATAAAGGATATCGTTTTACAGCACAGGTCCAAGCCTCTAGCATTTTCTTCCTTGAACCATCGTAGGATGCGCGACGCCTGGCCCCACCTCTACTCATCGGTATAGGTTATTGATTTTTGCACTATATCAGCACTCAGCCTTAAGGTAGAACGACAGGACAGGGAAGTTCATAGGGACATATGTGAGTACACCGCTGCCAAATGAGAGCTGCACAATGGGGTGTCAATAGGTTCAGTATTGGTCAGGGAGCATGAATGAGACGGTCTGGGGGGGTTCCAGGGACTTCCCCACCAGCTAACTCTCGTGCATTGACCCTGCTAAGACGCTGGCGCACTTTGTGCATATAGGGTTTAATGCCTACGCCTCAAGATGGCATTGAATTTCACATGATCCGATTTGCAGAAAGACATTACAAAATTTCAAAATAGTGGGGTCAGATGCCTGTTTTAGAACTAGCTTAATTGGGGTAATCCCACCCCAATATTTTTTCCTGAAAATAGTAGATTGACAAATTTTATTGGATGTTTGGCCCTTACTCAATGCAAATAATATGGAATGAGCCAGTTTTTACCGAAAATGGAGATCGCAGACATGTCAGCAATGATAATAACGATACAAATTACGACCGTGCCAAAGTGGAGTTGCCTGACATCCAGATACTGATTATAGGATTATTTCTACAAATAGCCCGACAGCCAAGAAAGGGCATTTCTCAGTGGTACCCACATGAGTTAGGACCTTAATCCTTTCAGTTACATGGGTTAAATAACATATACCAGTACAGTAGATGGTGTGGAAACATAATAATGGCCGAAACATCAACATATGCATCTGAATTGTTGTTTCATGGAACAAACTATAAAGATTTGTTATTATTAAAGATAATGTTTTTGTGCCCCACTGTTGTATGTAATATTGGTGTATTAAGTATGGTGCACACAAAATGATTCTACATATGAGAAGAATCAAAAGAGACATAAGTTGACAAAATAAAAATGTAATCAAACACTAAGTTGCAGTGTCAACAATTATCCTGCATGCTGTGTTTTTTTTTCAATAAAATTCAGTTCTGTAGTAAGAAAAAAATTACGTTTAGATTTTCTGTTTTAAAAAAAGAGAAAAACAAATTTGAAAGACCATTTTCTGATTATATTTTAAAAAACATGTTTCGTTCGTAGCAACCTTACATTCCACAGATCTAAAGATGTCGTCACACTTCGGCCGATCAAAGAAGGAGACACGAAACATTTAACCCTGCAGTATGCAGTTCTTTAGGTAAGTAGAGATTGCCCACATGATTGAAACTTATTGGACGTAAAAAAAAAAAATTAAAAAAATATAAAAAATAAAAAACGGGGGCTGAGCTGCAGCTTTAACTGCCGCAGTGCAGCTGGGTGGGGAGGGTGGCCCAAGACCATTACAGGTGCAAATTATAGCAGTATAGCTGAAATCGGCTGAGGTTTGTTCCAGTCTAAGGTGTATTATTTGCATTTTGAAACATTCTCATGGGCCGTCCTCGATAGCCGCGTGCCAGGTTTAGTCAAAACACCTCTGAGACATGAAAATGGAAGTTCTAAGAAAAAAAATATGTCGTTGACTAACAGCTTAGGTTTACCGTTCGGACTATGTCACGGGGACACTTAACCTTGCAAATAGTAGTATGGTTATATGCTGATTATGTCTCTAGAGGAGCAGTGCATGATATTGCAAGGTGGGTTATTTATGAAAATTAGGTAAGACAATAGTTAGTATACAGGGTGAGGGCCCTTTAAAAGTTTACAAGGTAATGTAAAAATTAACAGCCCTTTTTATATAAAATATTATACTGTAGGAAAACCCGAGTAGGTGATTAGAAAACTGTCCGGTTTCATGGAATATAATATATACAGTATAAGGTTTATCATATCCTGGTGGTTTATAGAAATGTGTATGTACTAAGATATAAATGGTTTCCTTATTGGAAAGGCAAGAAATAGGTTAGTCAGTATTGTATGTTACGCCAAAAACATAGCGGGTCAGTAATTTGAGTCAAATTGAACATCTTAGGAAAAGGTCATATTAGTTTCCAGTGAACGATTAATGTGTGGGAATTATCTCAAGTGTTTTAAGGGGACACTTGTATAGTGTTTATCAATGGTCGCGAACCCCAGAAGGGGGGTAAATGGAGGGGGAGGATGAGGAATGTTACATAGTCCACAGAATATTAGGCAGAGTCTGTCCGATGTTTTAAGCAGAAAGTGCAAAAAAGGGAAAAAACGATCATTTCACCGTTCACATTGCTGAGACTGCTGGGATAAAACTCCAGGCCAGAGTTTACAAGTGTTCTGGTTGTTCACTCAACTGCCCTCCTAATTAAAGAAGAGGAATATATTTGCAGTTCGTTTGGCGCTTCAGTTCTCTCTTAGAGCCTGGATCCAGTGAGGCGGTAGACGGCCCCCCACATGTTGCAGCATCTGAGGATCTATTGGGACGCTGTCTCCATCGACAGTAAGTGATGGCTCAAGTTATCTCACGCTTTCAGTGGCGTGGAGGGATTATACTTAACAGGTTCTTGCCGTTTCTTGACTTCTTGGGTCCATGAGTTCATTTCACACCAAATCTTACATGAAAAATGGTGTTTTATTCACATGCATTAGTTTAGTTCTCTTCTTCTTGCCATTTTTTGTCATCTTTTGCTATTTTTATATAGTTTATCAGTCTTTTAGCATATTTTGATTTTAAAGTTTGTATAGAGAATGTGGGCTTTAGTGCCATAAATCTACTTGTGCATCGTGACATAATCAAATTGGGAAGATAGTTTATTGATGAAGGTTTTCATGGAAACGGAGTCCCCGACGATAACTTAACCAAGTGAAAGCGTTTTATTCGGACTGTATTGGAACTGTGCTATTGGGAGAACACCAATCAGCTTTCAAATATTTAGCAATTAACAATTAATCATGTAATAGTAGATTGGGAGATAGGAGATAGATGAATAACCATGCCACATAGAGAACTTTGGATATAGTAACATGGGGGCGTTAGTACCAAAAGGACCTTCTTAACATCGAAATCTGTAGTATTGGTGCTTTCTCAGGAAACCTTCTTATGCTTGTTATAGGGGCCATCAATTGTACACAGTCCATTTTGATTTTTCTTTGGGGTTATGTTTTTGAATCCAAAATAACATGATGAAGTCATAGTTAAAGATTTTGTGTTATTTCTTAAACACAGTTTCAAAACGAAAGGCTTTTATAATATTTTTGGAACGCCAAAAATACTTTTTTCAGATCCTGCGAAAAACGAGATGAAACTGCATCCCAATACCTGCATCGACCTGAGATTCTTGTTTTAACCCAGACGTGTGGGGAGGGACCAAAAATCAGTAAAACACATAGTATAGGATAGGGATGCGGGAAATAGCAATGGGGTCAGGGGGGGTAGAATGGGGCAAGTGCGAGTTCTGGAAGCACAGAGACACATTTATTAGTGCTGTGGGTTTGGCCAATCTATCGACTGGATGGATGAAATAGAATAGACAGTAGTACCACACTTCCCCCACTTCGATTCTACCAAGCTTTGAAACTCTGCCCCGGGTGAAATAACAGTGCCAACGTTCCTTTCTCAGTTATTGAAATCTCTCTTTCACTCATGTGTAGAGAAAATTTTCCATTATAAAATTCGCAATAATGCACAGAAAAATCCAAGGCGCATACTGTATTGCGTTTTCAAAACCATGGTCCCAACAGAAACAACATATACCACACAATTGCCCCAAACGTAATTCATGCACTAACTACTATAGTTCTTCTCGATTATTAATATACAACCTTCTCTTTTTCGGTTGATGAAAATCCCAGAGCCAGCCCAAAGAATATGCTGATTGAAGAAAAGAAGATTATACATTGGAAGAAGAGCAAGAACACGTGTATGTGATTTTTTACAAAGTACATTTACTGTAAGCTTTAAAAAAAAAAAAATAATCAACAAAAAATTTAAATATTTTTAGTTCATATGGAAGTTTTAAGGCATAAGGGTGGGTTACATTTAAATAACAGTACATATCATATTGTATGAATTAACGGGAATTAGGGGTTATATTGTACGAGGATATACTGTACAGTTTGCAAAGGGTTGCAGCGTGTGTGTTGCATTTCTTCTTTTTGGGGTTTTCATTGTCCTTGAGTTCATTATGAAGATTTAGCAATTGACTAACTTTTGTCTGGGTTGGACGGTTGACAGAAGGCAAGGAATGGGATTCCTGTTTGGAGACGATGTTATTAATATTTCATCCCTCTGTCAACAGGTGTTGCATGTCTTGATGATTGATTCTGGAGAAATACTGTAGCCAGTCCTGATTGTGATGCAATCTGCTGAAATTTGAATAGGAAATTTTCTGGTGCATAAAACTTCAACCACATGGCCCGGCACCAATTATTGTTTAAAAATTGTCCCATGATTCACCAGTTTTAAATGTCACAACATTCAATTTTTAGGTTTAATGAGTGTTCCTCGGGGTGTTTTTTTGGCTGCTGATAGATTAGAAAATAAACTTTTAAAAGGTTATCACTAATAAAACCTTGGAATATGCAGAAACATTCCTGTTGACTGCGGATGAGGCAATTTAAATTGTGATACTGTACGTCGGTCTTCTGCCTTCCGGCAATGAAAAAACAGCACGTAACTTTCCTGCTTCTGAAACAGCACTTCTGACACCATTTAATGATCTATTTTGGGGTTTAAAGAGCAGTAATGGAAGAAAAAAAAAACTTTTGTTAATACCAGCAGATAACAATTTGGGGAGATTTGAAACTCCACATAACCTCATGCTTGTGATCCTCTCTAAATTACCTTTTAATGACATTGTTAAATAACGGCATCTATACAGTATATACATCTAAAAGTTATTACTACTTATAAAAATGTCCATTAATGTCTGTCACAAGTTAAAAGTGGCATATAATGATGAAAAATATTCATATTGCCTTTTTTTTGTAAATAAAGCAGTTATGGTAGTTTTAGATCAATACTGTTCCTAATGCCTTTTTTAATTGATTTTTTTTTTAAGGTACTGATCATTTTTGGGTTACTAAAGCAACCATTTAGAAAGTCATATCCACTCCTCTTTCACACAAACATTTTCTGAGAGCTTTGACACTTTGCAAAAAAGTATTCACAAACAGATCTATGGTATTCTAAAACATACCAGGATATTGCTGCTATTACTCTGGAAGCAGTGTAACAATAATGTGTTTCACTAGTAATATAATGTTACATATCAGCGGCAGATTCACAAGACTTAGAAGGCAGCTATTTCATTAGGCACTGAATTAGGATTTTCTACAGGAATTAAACAGGGAGCACCACCATAACGATTGACCGTTTTTAAGTAAGAAGTAGAATTATACACAGTCAAATGCTTTAACATATAAAAATAAGATGAAAAAAGAAAAGAAAAGAAAAAAGGGGAATATGTAATATTATGCTCAAGCAAACTACGAGATTTATGGAAATTCTTATTGTCTACATCTCTGCAAGCGAAATGCCATCAAACCAGCAACAAGAATCGTTTGTTTTAGTGTAACTTGATGGTTACTTACATGTATTCTCATTTCAACCAAAGGTGAACCATTTACTAAAACGCCAATAAGGCTTCAACAGCTTCTCCACCTCCCATACCTGAGGAGGAACTTGGCAGGTAATTGTAAGCTTAATTGCCTTTATGTATTTATCATAGGCAAAAATAATTGCATGTTGATTCTTGTAATGATGTTTTCTACTCAATTCCGTCTCAGAGCCAAAAAAAAAAAGCTTGTGGGATTCAGTTGTAAACTCTTTTAAAGTGGAGTTGAATGTCGAACCTGATAAAAATAAAAATAAGAATGCTCATTATGTCATTTACCTTACAAAGATTAATAAATGGTTAACCAGGTGAAATTTGACTCCGAAATAATTAATTTAACAAAATACAAAATGACCAGGAAAGGAAAATCATAGAAACAGGTCTTAATTACAGCTAGTGATTGTACTGTGGTGGGTTGGGTGGGGCGAGAGGCGGGGAATATAATAGATCTACTTAAAATACCATTATGGCTGTAAATTATGAAACTCCTTTAAGGCTGGCCTGGGCCTAATAACCCCTATGGCAAAATTAGGGGTTCAACCCTATCAGTTCCCCAGCACGGCTAGCCCTATCCCTGGTGCATCTTATGTATCAACAACACCCTTCTCCAAATCCCATCCACCACACACAACTAACTATCCCTCCCCAACCTTAAAGCTACCTATAAGGGACAGTAAGCCATGGTGAAAAATAGCAAATAAAACACACAATGAAAAAATACTGTATACAAAGTCCAAAAAAAAAAAACCATTATAAAGGCTATACGATTGCAAGAGATAATAAACTAGTAATTTACTATTTGAGTGCCAGTGAGGCAACAAGGCGTTGAGGAAGCATAGTAGGCCTTATTTGGCACCACAGAGGGTTTAATGAGGAGTAAACGGGGAGTAGAGAAATATTAAAAATTGCTTTATGTACTGTCGTCTAGGTTTAAGATTAGACCTTAGTGTATAGCCACCTGTAATTGTTATAGTATTAATGGTACAGTGATAGAGTTAGCTGTTAGGTGAGTACATGATATATTTATTTGGGAAGATATTATTCTAAGATTATTGAGAATGTCTGTTACCAATACATCCAATAATCTGGGCCCCAGCCAAGCATATAAGCCTCAGGTGTAACAATGATGTATGATTGTTTTATGTATTATTTGTTAATTTCTGGCGTAATAACTAATCTTTTTTTTAAAGTCTATATTTCATTGTTTTGTTATGGATTATTAATTTGTGAATATGTGATTTAGCCCATGTGTGTTCTTATGCAGCATAGCTTTTATTAGTGAGTATTATAGTTTGCAATTATTGAATTATTGAATTATTGTTTTAACAATAGTCTTCTGAGTATAGATTATATATATATATTATATCTATATTAATATATATATATATATATATAACAAAGTAGAAAAAAGCTGCGCCTCTAAGGAAAAAATATACATTGAATATATATATATATGCATGATACAATATGGGTAAATTATAGAATAGAAACTTAATTATATAAGCACTATATACACATTGTAGTAATGTGGCCTATACTAATTAGGCCCACAAAAACATGAACAATATTAGATAAAAAATGCAAAAAAGGATGAACCAGTCGCAAATAGTCCAATTGAATGGTATAGGTGTGGTATGCAGGGTGCTCCGCCAAGCTCTCATTGGACCAACCACGTCCACAAGATATCTGAAAAAGGAAAAAAGAGAGAGAGCGCACTCCATAGCCGTAGAAAAGTTTTTAATGTAGGGGAAGGGGGGGAGGAGGAGGGGGGGTAAAAAAACACTTACAAAAATGCAATGAAAATCAAGCAACTGTGATCATATATCACACCCATGGGTTTTATGTGAGGACTCTTGGGGCAGTCCCAGGCTCCGTTGGTAAGGGAGCAACGTCACAGCAGATTCCCAGGCTGAACACCATCCGGTCAAACTGAAGACTTTTGGGGCCGTCCCAGGCTACGCTTGGCAATGGAGCACAGTCCCAGCAAAGTACAAGGCAGGGTGCGGTCATATTTAGTCACAGAAAGAGGTCCTAATAGTGTGGTTGCCTCTGCACTCGGCCTGGATCAATACGCCTCCAGCGGGATTAGTGTAGACTCCAATGTCTGTGAGTCTGATGTCACGACGCTTCCCGAGCTTGTGTCAGTCACGGCTAAACTTTCTCAAAGGGATTATATTGAGGCAGGGGAGGTCCTGGTGATTGTATTATATTGAGAACCTACATTTCTGATGGTAAAGAGTTAGAAGAAGCTCCCTCCTCTACTAAGACTGCAATGCTTCTTTTGTGCGAGCTACACCCTTATACCACACATTTACATGTATACCGACTAATTAACCCTAAAAAGATTGAGGAGATAGTTGGAGTAAAAGCAAGATTTACACTTGCTAATACCAGTCAAATGCCCAATTCTTTAGATGAATGGCACATATGTACAAAAATACATATATATACCAGATCACTATATAAAAAACCATAAATGTATACTATATGTATATACCTAGACTGGCTAACATTGTTCATAAGGACAGAAAAAAAACGAAAAAAATCCAGAGGAGTCAAACCAAATAAAACATCAGCCTGCCATGTGGCATCAAGACCTCGTTGGAGCCATAGTATATAAGTGTATATATGGGATATGTTGTGATTACCCACAGGGTGCGATCAGTTAATTAATAATGAGCACACCTAGTATATAGAGAGGAAATGATCACATTACCGGCTAATAATATATAAATTACTGAAAAACAAGAGATCACTAACATTCATATTACAATATAGATTAAATGCATAGTGTGTACCCATATACAAACAACACAGTCAAGTGCAAATATTACCCTAGCGGGTGTATGGAGTAATTTAAAATTGAATATAGCACAAATCTCAGTGTGACCTACTAGGGGGGGAAAAAACTGATCAGATTGGGGATATTTTGAAACATACCGTCGGAGTCTGTATGCCACAAACAAGGCTAGGACCTGGGGGAAACTATTTTATGTGAGGCATATTTTATATTAATTGTATTGTTTAAGGTATATTTTGAAAAAAGGAGGTATATAAACAAAAATATATAAAGAGTGTGTGTATATATAAAAAAAAAAAATATAATATAAGTATGTATAAGGAAACGGACGATAACTTACCATTTATATAATTCGCCTAATTTCTACCCAGGCCCCTAAATGGCCAAACTAAAGTGAGTAACGTGCCTATTCAAGTGAATGTTATTTAATTTATATGAAGGCTGTACAATATATAATAGTGTATTGAGGATCTAAGCCTAATACCAGTTATTAAACCCTTGTTGTGATGAATCTAATTTTTAATTAAACAACTAAAATGTTGCAAATATAAATATTCATAAATATCATCCATTATTTCAGATGGGGGGAAAGGAAAGGATGGGAATGGGGTGGGGGGGGGGCGAAAATGGGGGGGGGGGGGAAGGTGAATCTCTGGAGGAGATAGACAAAGGATGACTGAGAAGAAGAGGCGTAAGAACAGGCGAAAGAGCGATATCATAAAAGGAGTTTGATAGACTAATCAGTATCTAACAATCCAAACAGCGTTAAATCCCCCCAGGAAGTAAGGTGCCCAAGTGGTGATATCCAAAACGGTTTATCCGCGCCCTACCAGAAGTGTCTTGAATCGGTCCAATCATTTGTCTGGGATATCCTCACACGAGATCACATTGACCAATCCCTTGCCCCCCCCAACCACCTTCCCATCCGTTCCCCCCTTTGTGGAAGTTGAAGGATGTATTTGTGAATATTGTATGATGTTGCACATTTAGGTGGTTTAATGGTGGTTAATTAAAATCCAGATTATAACAGGTTTAATAGACGTTATATAGACCTTTTTTTTTGGTTTGTGTCATATACACACCTATTGATATAGTTATAGACATACACTGTTTTTCATAGAACTGAAAAATACAAGGTATTAAAATATGCCGCCACTCACAATAAATAGTCCACAAAAAAGGTCCTAGACTGGTGTTGGCATACAGACCTCCAGACTGATGTTCCAAAATATCCCAATCTGATCAGTTTTTCCTATTAGGAATTCACATGAGATTATGTCTATAGTCAATTTTTTTAAATATCCATACACCAGCTAGGTAATATTTGAACCTGACTGTGTGTGTTTATAGTACACACTATTGCAGTTTATCGGTATTATGGATATAGGTTATGTGATCTCTTGTTTTCAGTATTTTATTATAGATTAGACTGTATGTGAGTCCATTCCTCTCTATTCTAGGTGTGCGCAAGTCTTAATTAACTGATGCACCCCGTGGGGTAATCACAACATATCCCATATATCCACTTATATACTATGGCTAACGAGGTCTTGATCCACATGCAGGACTGAATGCCTTTATTTGGTTTGATCCCCTCTAGGGATTTTTTTCGTTTTTTGTGTCTTATGAATCAAATGTTTATACCAGTCTATGGGAAATACATATAGTATACATTTATGGTTTTTATATAGTAGATTGGTATATTATATGTATTTTTGTACCAATATGTTCCATTGCATCTAAAATGAATTGGGATTTCGACTGGTCTTCAGGTGTAAATCTGCTTTTACTCCAACTATCTCTCCAATCTTTTTAGGGTTATTATCTGTATTAAATGTGATAATGTGTGTTGTGTATAAGTGTGTAGAGCAAAAAAACGATTGCAGATGAGTAGGGGGATGGGACTTCTGGCTAATGTAACATCATGAGGTTGCAATATATAATACCGGACCCTCCCCTCTCATGATTATTCCCTTTGGATGAAAGTTTCAGCCAGTGAATGACGAAACGCGTCAGGGAGAGTAGTCGACGTCAAAAGCAACAAGACATTGGAGCTCGTACACTAAGCGCTGGAGCGTTTTGCATAAGGCGCGAGGGTTATGGGCACAACTATTACGGGAGACCTCTTACTTGGCTATTGTACAGCACACCGCATTGTGAATTTGGCTGGGACTTTGCTCAATTGCCAACGGAGCCTGTGAAGGCTTTCT
>WSYH01000667.1:103683-177767 GCA_036426205.1 Ascaphus truei | reverse complement strand
GCAACGGGGCTTGTCAGAGGTGAGGAGCGGCGCATTCCAGGTATCTGCCAGGTACATACTGGGTATTTGCTCGAATAAAGTGTGTCGGTGCAGTAAGCCTCAAGAATAGAAAGGCCAGATTAGACTTTGCCAAACAATATCTAAAAAAACCTGCCCAGTTCTGGAACAGCATTCTTTGGACAGATGAAACTAAGATCAACCTGTACCAGAATGATGGGAAGAAAAAAGTATGGAGAAGGCTTGGAACGGATCATGATCCGAAGCATACCACATCATCTGTAAAACACAGTGGAGGCAGTGTGATGGCATGGGCATGCATGGCTTACAATGGCACTGGGTCACTAGTGTTTATTGATGATGTGACAGAAGACAGAAGCAGCCGGATTAATTCTGAAGTGTATAGGGATATATTGTCTGCTCAGATTCAGCCGAATTCAGCAAAGTTGATTGGACGGCGCTTCACTTTACAGATGGACAATGACCCAAAACATACTGCGAAAGCAACCCAAGAGTTTTTTAAGGCAAAGAAGTGGAATATTCTGCAATGGCCGAGTCAATCACCTGATCTCAACCTGATCGAGCATGCATTTCACTTGCTGAAGACAAAACTTAAGGCAGAAAGACCCACGAACAAACAACAACTGAAGACAGCTGCAGTAAAGCCTTGGCAAAGCATCACAAATGAGGAAACCCAGCGTTTGGTGATGTACGTGCGTTCCAGACTTCAAGCAGTCATTGCCTACAAAGGATTCTCAACAAAGTATTAAAAATGAAAATGTTATTTATGATTGTGTTCATTTCTCCAATTACATTTGAGCCCCTGAAATAAGGGGACTGTGTATGAAAATGGTTGCAATTCCTAAAAGTTTCATACGATATTTTTGTTCAACCCCTTGAATTAAAGCTGAAAGTCTGCACTTCTATTGCATCTCGGTTGTTTCATTTCAAATCCATTGTGGTGGCGTACAGAGCCCAAATTATGAAAATTGTGTCAGTGTCCAATTATTTCCGGACCTAACTGTATATACATACATACATACATAGTCAGGAGAATCTCAATAACTAATGAGGTACAATCATCTTCCTGATCTATAAACAACATACCTGACATCCCAATGAGAATACTGCACAGAGACAGAGGATGACATACCATACAGAATAACAGAGATAATAAATCAGGGGCATTAACTCCTAAGGCCATCCAATCATATAATAGATCATTCTGATAATAAATATCAATAACCAGTGTTCGACAAACCTATTCCCCCGCACGCCCCAGGCGAGTGGATTTGACCTCGTGGCGACCTCCTTATGGCCGCCCAAGCAGCGCACGTGTTTTTTTTATAATTTTCCCTGCTCGCGCTGCAAATTTTTTTTTTAAATCCAGCAGCCTGATTGGCTGACAGGACTTGGCGGGCTGCCAAGATTTTTTTTTTCCATCCAGGCTAAGGCCACGCAGGCGCATCCTCTTCCTGCTGCTTGAAGAGCTTAGTACTCCATTGCATCCCCCCTCCCGGTCCCCGCTTCCCCTCCCCCCGGTCCCCGCTTCCCCTCCCCCAGTCCTCGCTTCCCCTCCCTGTCCCCGTGTCTGCCCGCGGGGTGGGTGATGGTAGCGGGCATGTTCCCCCCCCAGTCATCGCTCCTCCCCCCAGTTCTTGCTTCCCCCCAGGTTCCCGTGTCTACCCGCGAGGTGGGAGATGGTAGCGGGGATGTTCCCCCCCCAAGGCCCCGCTTCCCCCCTGGTCCCCATGGCTGCACTCACAGGGCGGGAGATGGGCATGGGGGGGGAGCATGGTGCTGGTCGCAGCCTTTCCTCTCTTCCTTTCTACCCATCCCCGCCCCCGAGTCCCAGGGGTTCCGCTGGCCAGCCGCACTCACTGCTGCCCCTGGCTTTTTCCTCTCCGCTCTCCTCCTCCTCCCTCCTAGGAGCATGCGTGCAGTCCTCGCTGCCTCCTGCCTGTGAGCTGAGAGTGGGAGGGGTCATCTGTGGTGTCGGCTTCTTCTGTAAACTTTCATGTGAGCTACCGGAGGTGTGGGGGGGGGGGGGAGCTGCTGCTTCGTCTGCTCAATGTTGTGTGTGGGTGTGTTTGACAGACAGTGTGTGTGTGTGACAGACATTGTGTGTGTGTGTGACAGACATTGTGTGTGTGTGTGTGTGTGTGTGTGTGTGTGTGTGTGTGTGGTTATATCCACGGTTTATAAAGTCTGATCTCAAGGCTTTAATCCGCTGGTCTCTGTCTGCTGTGTCGGAGCATATCCGGTTGTATCGTATGGCTTGACTGTAGATGGTTGCATGTTTGGTGTGTGTCGGGTGGAAGCTGTTGTCCCTCAAATAGCTGGCTCTGTAGGTTTGCGGTATACAGAAGTCTGTAGTTGGTTGTTCTTTATGGTAATGGTGGTGTCTAGAAAATGTACTTCATCCGGGGAATGGGTGAGTTTGAGGTTGATGGTCGGGTGGAAAGTATTGAAGTTGTCATAGAACTGTAGGAGGTCCTGTTTGCCAGAGGTCCAAATCAGGAGGATGTCATCGATGTAGCGAAGGTATGTAAGGGGTTTCAAGTGACAGGTGGACAGAAAGTCACTTTCCAGTTTTTCGCAGAACAGATTGGCATACTGTGGCACCATCCGAGTACCCATAGCGGTCCCGGTTGTCTGGAGGTATTTGTCATTTCCAAATGTGAAGTAGTTATGGGTCAGAATAAATTCAATGCATTTAGTCACTGTCTCTGTGAGTGGCTCCTGCGATCCCAGAAAGTATCTGCAGGCTGAAATCCCATCCTCGTGGGGGATGTTTGTATAAAGTGACTCTACATCCATAGTTGCTAGTAGTGTTCCTGTAGGGAGGGGGCCAATGGCATTCAGTTTGTTTAGCAGGACGGTGGTATCCTGGATATAGCTGGGTGTGTTCCGGACAAGTGGTTTTAGAATGCCCTCCACCCAGCCAGAAATATTCTCGGTAAGTGTGCCAGATCCAGAGATAATAGGGCGCCCAGGGTTACCCTCTTTGTGAATTTTAGGGAGCATGTAGAATGTGCCAGGTTTTGGGTTAGCTGGTATCAGGTCCAGAATTTGTTCTCTTGTGTGGATCGGGAGTGTTTTAATGATCCTGTTGAGTTCTCGCATGTATTTTTTAGTTGGATCCTCCTGCAGTTGGGTGTAGTACTTTGAATCAGAGAGTTGCCTGTGTGCTTCCCGCAGGTAGTCTGTGGTGTTCATTATGACCACTGCTCCTCCCTTGTCCGCAGGTTTGATTGTTATGTTGTGGTTGGCCTTTAGCGATTCTATGGCTCTCCTCTCCATCAGTGTCAGATTATATGTTTGTTTCCTTACTTTGTCCAGGATGGTGGTTTTGGCGCTGTGTCTGAAGCTTTCAATGTACCGGTCCAATGTGGGATTGCGCAGAGTCCTCAGTATTATCAAAGGGTCTCACATTCTGCCCTACCAAGCCTATGGACAAGATTGAGCTGTGCAGTGACCTAGAAGAATACTTCAGAAGGCTGCGTCTTAAGGAGTTCTTCTATGACAGACACAACCAAGATTATGCCAACGCTGCAGAAGGAGAGCCGCTGCACATGAGCAGGGAGAAGCAAAAATCCAACTGGCTCCCACAAACTGGGCGCAACCCCACAAACTTAACAAAATAAACAATGTGTAAGTGCAACAGTGTAAAAAGAAAAGTAAAGAGTCCAACCAGTCCTTGAAATTAGTCCATGAATAAGATAAATGATTGATGCTGATATGGGGGTCTCTGGCTGCTCTCACATTGAATGGACCACATCCAAGGGTGTCTAGAAACGAGAAAAGAGAGAGAGCGCACGCCCCATAGCATAAAACTGTGTATTTAATATTAAAAGGGAAGGGAGGAGGGGAAAGAAACGCACTCACAAGAGTAAAATGACAATAAAGCAATTTGTGATAATATCACCAACATCCGGTCACTGTGCTGCAAAGGTCCGCAGATATAGGCTCCCTCAGGGCTGCGTGAAGAAGTCGGAGCTCACCGGAGGCCGGAGGTGTAGTTTGCCGACTCAAAATCAGGTCCCAGAAATCACTTCTCCACCTTGAATGGCCGCAGTATGAATCTCGCGCTTGATGCGGCCTCATGCGGGTGCGCAACGTCGTAATTGTGCAATCAGAGTCCCTGACGCGTTTTGTCACCAGAGGGCGACTTTCTCAAAGGGCTGATAATGGAAAGAACAATGTTCCTGGATACTTATAGCCTGTTGGTTGCTTAGCAACCCGTATTAAACAACATATATTAACCATTGGTGTTCTTTTTGAGACTGACAGTCCTGTGTGAGGTGGGTCATGTAATACCTGGCACAAGTAGAGGATATGGATAATAAACTTGTGTGTGTGTGTGTGTGTGTGTGTGTTTGTTTGTGTGTGTGTGTGTGTGTGTGTGTGTGTGTGTGTGTGTGTGTCTCCCCTGCCTCCTCTCTCTGTCTCTCTGTCTCCCCTGCCTCCTCTCTCTGTCTCTCTGTCTCCCCTCCCTCCTCTCTCTGTCTCTCTGTCTCCCCTCCCTCATCTCTCTGTCTCCCCTCCCTCCTCTCTCTGTCTCTCTGTCTCCCCTCCCTCCTCTCTCTGTCTGTCTCCCCTCCCTCCTCTCTGTATCTGGATATCTTATTTACCCTGTATATCTTAACTGCCCTAAACCTACACCGAAATAACCTATACTGCTTTCTTCCAGATCTGACTCTCAAGCTTCCCCCCTAACCCAGAAGACAGGTAGAGAACACCTCCCCTCCAACATATAACATTGCGGGAATGAGGGTACCTGGACATAGAGGGACTGCGGATCAGGTAAGATCCCAGCTGGGATTGCTGCTTTAGATATTGTGAAGCGGGGGCATCCAGACACTGGATAAAGGGTGCAGGAAACTAACCATTCACATCTGGCTTTTTTTTGTAAATCCGACATTTACACACACATACACACACACACACACACACACACACACGTAACCAGGACTAATTGTAGTATAATGTAATACAATAAATAAACTTATGTCAAAAACGAATGTTGTTCTTACTAGGAATTTATTCAATTAATTTTTTTATTTTTTTTAGGGCGGGGTTGGGTGCGGGACTAGGGCGGGGTTGGGTTGGGGGAAGGACTAGGGCGGGGTTGGGGGCGGGACTAGGGCAGGGTTGGGGGTGGGACTAGGTGGCGAGTAGATTTATGTGTTCGGCGAGTAGATTTTTGGGTGATTTGTCGACCACTGTCTATAACCATAGGAGTGAGTATCCCCAACATCATCACAAATTTCTAAAAAACTAACCATAGAATATGGTGAGGGCATATGATAATTTCCTCATATCCAAATAGCCTTCTGAGGCTAGCAGAAGTAAAGACATGTCCATAAGAGAAAATTGACAAATGTCCATAATGAAAAAGGTACTGGGTGTACACAAGAATATAAGAATGATGTCATCATACGATATCTAGAGCAACGATATTTAGAGCATGATTAACCTGATAGATAATTTATATCACAAAAAGTGGGTAAGGTCCCAATAAATATTCATACCGTGAGGCACTCTGGTTCTCAAAGTGAATATCCAGAATGCCTCACATCTATCTTATTGGTGGGTTCTGTTGCCACCCCTAGGTAGAGGTGCAACATACTCTATGCCCTGGAACTTAAAGTTACCCGGGCCACCCTTTAAACAATGACTAAAATGTTTTGAAACAGGGGAAAACAGTTGTCACGATGGAACCAGCTTATTAATATTTTTAATTACCGGGATCATTGATTGAGCAAACAGAGAGATAAAAATAAATTGCGTTTATTCACCTAATGAACGCACACAACTATGTTACACAAAAATACAGTAAAAAGACACACTTACTTTGGAAACTGGGATAACAAAACTAATCTTTCCTAATTGCAAACACACAGCAAAATATTCCAGGCTACATCTCCTTCCTGTAGCCCCTTGCTGTTGAATTCGGGTCACTTATCCTCTGAGAAATTTAGATGATTTACTCAAAACTGGAACTTCTCAAATGGGACTGACTCTCAGGTGAATCACACAAGATGGAAATGATGGACTCATGAAATACTTAGATGGATCTCTTAGAACTGATGAATCTTGAGCGGGGTTCAAATCTGTGATGGTGATAAAACTCCTCTTCACCCCCACCCCCTCCTTCTTGATGTTACAGCAGAGAACACCTGCCCCATGGCCTGCACCAGCTTATAATACTTTCAAATCCCTATCTGGGTAATGGGGAACCAATCTTGGCATGGGAGCCAAATTCTGCCCTATTGCAAGATTGCCAGTAGTCCTGGTAACCGGGCAACAAGCTTCACCCACGTCCCCCCGCTTAGCATGCCTGGCCAAACCCCCTTTGCTCAGTGACAGAATATCTGGTTCTGATCAAAGAATCCCCCCAGTTGGTGGCCAGCTGTTTAACCCCTTTTAAGCTCTAACTTTTATACTGTATATATCCTGGAGGGCATCTCCCCAGGGTCCCTTAGAAGCCAGGCCTTTGGTTATGTATACCTGCCCCCTGGAAAGGTGGGTCATAAACTAGAAGGGTGAATCTTTTAATGTTTCCTGTCCCCTGCCTGTATTGTATTGTATTGTATGTCTTTATTTATATAGCACCATAAATATACATAGCGCTTCACAGTAGTAATACATGTTGTAATCATACTGCTGCGGCTAGCTTGAGTCTAACATTTGCCCGTAATTGTCCGGGGCTTTTTTCGGCTGGCGCCCGGCTGGCGCCAAACTTGGTCGCTCGCCAGCCGCATCTTTCCCTCCCCGCGTTCGCATCTTCGTTGCTGTTCCCCTCCCCTTCCGACCCCCTGGCTTCTCCCCCTGGCTGCTCCTCTGCTTTGCGCAGCTTTGCGCAGCTTCCCCTTACCCCTGCTTACCCCTTCAGCCTTCGGGGATGCCGTGGAACCCTGGCACGTGTGACTGGCGCCACAGTGACGCGCGGCACGCGCCAGGAAAAAACAAAACCAGCCGCCGTCTGCCCGCACATTGCCCCCACATTGCGGTGGCGGCCGCAGGAGAATGAAGGCGGCCGCCACTGTATAAATAACAAATAATATAAATAACAGGTCATGGGAATAAGTGCTGCAGACATACCATAAGAGTAACATTAAGGAAGAGGAGTCCCTGCTCCGAGGAGCTTACAATCAAATTGGTAGGTAGGGGAACATATAGAGACAGTAGGAGGGAATTCTAGTAAGTGCGTCTGCAGGGGGCCAAGCTTTAGGTATCATGTGTCCAGGATTATCCATAGTGCTATTCATATGCTTCTTTAAGCAAATGTGTCTTAAGGTGGGTCTTAAAGGTGGATAGAGAGGGTGCGAGTCGGGTATTGAGGGGAAGGGCATTCCAGAGGTGCGGGGCAGTCAGTGAGAAAGGTTTAAGGTGGGAGAGAGCTTTAGATACAAAGGGGTAGAAAGAAGACATCCTTGAGAAGAACGCAAGAGTTGGGATGTGCATAGCGAGAAATTAGGGCTGAGATGTAAAGAGGGGCAGAAGTGTGTAAAGCTTTAAAAGTGAGGAGGAGAATTGAGTGTGAGATGCAGGATTTGATCGGAAGCCAGGAGAGGGATTTCAGGAGGGGAGACGCGGAGACAGATTTAGGAAAGAGTAGAGTGATTCTGGCAGCAGCGTTTAGGATAGATTGTAGGGGAGACAGGTGATAGGCAGGAAGGCTGGACAGCAGGAGGTTGCAGTAATCGAGACAGGAGGGAATGAGGGCCTGCGTCAGTGTTTTAGCAGTCGAGCAACAGAGGAAAGGGTGTATCTTTGTGATATTGCGGAGGAAAAAGCGACAAGTTTTAGAAACATTTTGAATGTGAGAGGAGAATGTGAGAGAGGAATCGAGTGTGACCCCTAGGCAGCGTGCTTGGGCTACTGGGTGAATGATCGTATTTCCAACAGTGATGTGGAAGGAGGTAGTAGGGCCAGGTTTAGGAGGAAGTATAAGGAGCTCTGTTTTTGCAATGTTAAGTTTCAGTCGGCGGATGGCCATCCAGGATGATATTCCAGAGAGGCATTCAGAAACTTTGGTCTGTATAGCAGGTGTAAGGTCAGGGGTTGAAAGGTAAATTTGTGTGTCGTCAGCATAGAGGTGATATCTAAACCCAAAAGATGTGATTAGGTCACTGTTGCAGGGTACATGCAACCACACGCGGGGTTTCTGGATAAGGCTATTTATTGAGCTTTAAAAATACAGCACACAAAAACAAAACAGCTTATTTTCAGCATACAAAAAAAACAAAACAGCTTATTTTCAGCATACAAAACAAAAGCTTCTTTTCAGCATACAAAAACCCAGACAGTTCATCAAACATGCATTTGGAAGACAGACCTTATAGCAGTAATCTACTTCAGTGTTTCAGTCCTATCTCTTGACCAGCCAGCCTCCTGTGTGTACACTCCTTGAGAAAGGGCTGCAGAGCCTGAAACGCGTGGGAGGAATTTGTCCTTGTATGTTAGTTTGTTTTTGTTTTTTATTATGTGATTCATTAAACTTTTTTATTTTTTCATACCTGGTGAGTTGATTGGTGCTTTTTCCTTGGATCCAGCTGTTCAACCAATTTTTCTCATTCACATCCTGTGTGTACAGCCTGGGGTTTTAAAACACCTTGATTATGCAGCTGGGACCAATCTAATTGTCAGGAGCTTCCCAGCTGAACAGTAATCTTGTCACTGCTGCTCTGCATACCTACACATACGTCTGCCAGGCATAGAGCTGGTGACGTTCATTCACCCTGTCACATTCCTCCCCTGTTAGTGTGTGGCTGGGGCAACGCACGGCTGAAACCCGACCATCCACCCCTTCTCTAGAAAAGAAATCAGCATTGGCATTTTCTTTTTTAGGAAAGTGCTGAATCTCAAACGAGAAGGGTTGGAGGGCCATATACCACCTGGTCAACCTAGCATTAGAGTCTTTCAGTATTTAACCATTTTAATGGAGCATGGTCTGTTACCAATGTAAAATGGACTCCCGCCAGGTAGTGCCTCAAGGCCTCGATTGCCCACTTTACTGCGAGACGCTCCTTCTCAATTACTGAGTAGTTTTTTTCCCTTGGGAAAAAATTCCTACTCAGAAAAAGGATTGGATGTTCCACTCCCTCAAACTGTTGCAAGAGCACTGCCCCTAGCCCTATCTCTGAGGCATCGGTTTGTACAATAAAAAGCTTATCGAAGTCTGGGCTTCTAAGGACGGGACCCTCTGATAGACACCTTTTTAACTCCTCAAAGACTCTCTGGCACTCCCTTGACCATACCACTTGTGTAGGGGCACACTTTTTTGTGAGGTCTGTTAGTGGGGCTGCAACTTCGGAGTAGTTGGGGATGAACCTCCGATAGTAACCTGCTAAACCCAACAGGGAGCGTACATGCATTTTTGTTAGGGGGGTCGGAACTTCTTTCAGGGCATCTACCTTATTAGCTTGTGGCCTTACTTTTCCACCACCCACTGCATACCCCAGGTACTTGGTTTCCACCTTACCTAAGGCACATTTCTTAGGGTTGGCTGTGAGCCCTGCCTCTCTTAGCGACTTGAGGACCGCTTTCAGCCTATTTAGATGGGCCGCCAGTTTTACTATAAATGACAATGTCATCTAGGTAGGCCGTGGCATAAGCCCTATGAGGTCTCAGTACTTTATCCATGAGCCTCTGAACTGTGGCTGTGGCTCCATGCAGTCCAAATGGCATTGTCACAAACTGGTATAAACCCATGGGAGTGGCAAAGGCTATTTTGCACTTGGACTTTTCCTCTAAAGGTATTTGCCAGTATCCTATTGTTAAGTCCAGCATGGATATATATTCCGCGTTACCAAGGGCGTCAATTAACTCGCCCACCCTTGGCATCGGATATGCGTCAAACTTGGATACCGCATTGATCTTTCGGAGGTCCACACAAAATCTTACCTTCCCATCAGGTTTAGGGACAATAATTAGTGGACTACACCACTCACTGCATGATTCCTCAAACACGCCTAAATGTAAAATTTCTTGTACCTCCTTCTCTACCAGGGCCTTACGGCTTTCAGGCAACTTGTAAGGACGACAACGTACTTTTACCCCAGGTGCTGTCTCTATCACATGGGAAACTAAATTAGTTTGCCCTGGTAAATCAGAAAAAAACATCATTGAATTGTGTAATTATTTCTAACAAGTTCCCTTTTTGTTCAGAGGACAATTGTCTACCCATTGGATTTTATCATCACTCACGATGTTCTCCCATGGGGGCTGAGGACCCAGGTCCGTTTCCTCCTCCACCGGGTGGATGAATAGAGACCGCTGCACCTTCCAGGGTTTCAGCTAGTTCACATGGCAAATTAGTTTACCCTTCCTGGACTCTGGTTGAGCGATCTCGTAATCCACATCACCCATGCGGCAGAGTACTTCAAATGGGCCCTGCCATTTTGCTAGGAGATTACTCTCACAACTGGGTAAGAATAACATCACCTGGTCTCCCAGGTGAAACACTCTCATGCGAGCTTTCTGATTGTAATGTCTCTCCTGACTGTCCTGGGCTGATCTAAGATTCTCCCTAGCAAAATGGCCGACCACATCTAGGCGCTTCCTAAGGTCTAGTACATTTTGCAGGGTATTCTTAGAAGGGGACCGCTGTTCCTCCCAGGACTCCTTTAGGAGGTCTAGGATTCCCCGGGGTTGGCGGCCATACAATAATTCAAATGGAGAGAACCCCGAGGAGGCCTGGGGAACTTCCCGCACAGCGAACAGCAGAAAAGGGTGAAGTTCATCCCAGGCTCTCTTCTCTGAATCTACAAACTTTCTCAGAATCCCTTTTATAGTTCTGTCAAATCTTTCCACCAATCCGTCAGTCTGTGGATGGTAGACCGTTGTCCGAACAGACTTGACCTCTAGTAATTTTAAGACATCCTGTATCAGTTTAGCCATAAAATTTGTACCTTGGTCTGTCAACATAACCTGGGGAATTCCAACCCGTGAGAACAGCTCCAACAATTTGTTGGCTACTTGCCTCGCCGTTGCTGTCCTCAGGAGGAACGCCTCAGGATATCTTGTTGCGTAGTCGACTATTACGAGAATAAACCTTTGTCCTTTTGCAGAGGGCTCCAACGGTCCTACCAAGTCTACACCAATCCTCTCAAAGGGAACGGACAGCAAGGGTAGAGGAACCAAGGGGCTGGTTTTTGTCACTTTGGACTAGTTAGCTGGCACTCAGGACATGCCGCACATAACTTAGCAATGTCACTATGCATCCCTGGCCAATAGAAGCGGAACGAAATACGGTCCAATGTTTTATCTCTACCCAGGTGACCACCCCAAGGGACATTATGGGCTAAGGAGAAGACAGTTTTAACAAACACCTTGAGAACCAATTTTTGTCTTGTGACCTCCCCTGTCAAAATGAGGGAACACCATTACCCCTTGTGCATTCAATATCTGCTCATCAATCTTTACCACTTTATCATATTGTTTGGCTAGGACTGGGTCTTCCCTCTGCCTCTGGCAAAAATCAGGGCGACATAGCTCTGGTAAATCCCCAGGGCCTATCTGACCCTGTTTCTGGCCATCCCCAGTCATGACTTGTGACTTCTGCCTATTAGTATGGCCACCTTGAGTCCCAGATTTCTGCAACCAGTCCTGTTTGTCACAGCGTCTTTGCCTCCGAGTCTTTGGAACCCGGTGTCTACTGGGGAACAGGTCGGCCGAAAAGGGGAACAGTTTACCAGGTTTCTCCTGAGTCAGAGAATGAGGCTCCTCCTGAGAGACTGGAGCAATTAGGTTTGAAAAGAAAGGCCAGTCACGGCCAAGCAAAACGGGGGAAGGGAGCCAAGGAGCGACTCCTACTTCGATCCTGGCCTCCTGACCTTTCACCTGTAGCAGGATTTTGGCCGTCGGATACCATTTTACAATTTTGCGTTGCCCATTACATCAAAACAGTATTAAAACGCATTATTAGTATTATTATTATTAGAACACAGTAATACATGTACAGAGTAAATGCAGAGTAAATGCACACTTTTTATTTTCGGGGTTTATTATACAGTACAGTATGTAAAAAATATTGTATACTTTATGGGAAAAAAAGACAAATTGTTTCAGGTTTTCTATAAAGCTCACAGTTATTCTATCCTAATCAATAAAAATGGCACTGATTCAGATTCAGCCGTGTGCAAGCATCGTTACAAAAAGCGATATCCATCAAAATCTCTCCATTTGCCGTTCTCAGTGTGATGACAAAGTTTCTTTTCTGAGGAAGAAAAATAAAAGTATTACTGTAAGGGTTGGTTCAAATTACTCTGTCCCCTAAAGAAATTCCTGCTGTCCCCTCGGTCAGTCGGAACAATAATTTTCTCGGGGGTGTCTTTTGTTCACATACACGCATGCGCCTAGATGTGATGAGACGCATATGCGTTTCAACAAGCTTCCAATGCGCATGCGCCTAGCTGTCCACCAATTGTTCAGTATCTACTGTAGAAACTGCTCAGCCAATGATATTGCTGGACTACATTTTGGCGAATTGTGACTAAAAGAACTAAATAACCATAAGCAAAGCGATTGATGACAGGAGAATCGCTTTACTGTGCATTGATATGGTAAAAAAAAGAATTAAATACGGCAGCTGTACCCACCATAGACGTTGCCATTTGGTTGGCGCCGAGCCACTGCCAGTCCCGTAGTCTTGATTATACACGTAGTTGACAGGTGACAGCGGGCCTGCTACACCTGTAGTTGACAGCTGATGTAGCTGGAAATCATTTTGGTACATGCAAGCTTGCTGGTATCTGTACGTGAAATCCTGCTCAGGCTGCAGGTATCCAGGCGGGGATAAATAGCAAGGGTTGCCGGTCAGCAGGTTTTCACTGACGGTCGGACCGTTATTGGAAGCCGGTGCTGGCGCTGGCACTGGCCCATTGCTTGCCTGGGACTGACAATTTTTAGTTGGTTTTACAATGACCTTTCGCCTTTTGAAGTCTCCTTGATCAAAGATACTGGAAAAATCTGGGGCAACACACCAATACCCTCCTCCTGTAACTCTGGGTGCAGGAGCAATACGAAAAAAACATGGATCGATACATAACTTTTTTCTTATTGCACGCTTCCACACATGAGCATCTGGTAAAAATTTGTAAAAGTCATAATTTTCAATAAAATATTGATAAATTTGACCAACTGTGGCCATCTTATCATCTGCTGCAGTAATTGCTGACCATATTAAATAAGCGTACGTTATGTCGGGTTTTTTGAACACGGACTGCAGTGGTGTACTCATCTCTGGACCTCTCTGGACAATAGAATAGAACACCAGACACTTTGCATTAAGTTTTTAATATGAAACGCCTAAATAGATACAGTGTTGTAATTTCTTCAGTACCAAGGTCAATTCACAAAGGACCACTGTGGTATTTTTTAAACACCTGCAAGTCGACACATTACTGAAGCACATGTACAGTAGTGTACACATTAGAATACATTACAATTCATGAATATCTGCCACCTGGCGGATACGCGAAGAATTGCAACCAATTAAATCTGAACCATTCTCATTAAACAGATCAAACGCGGGTGACGCCGGCATGAATGCGACATGAATACGACATGAATGTCGCATGAACACCGCATGAACGCGGTGAAGCGCGTGGCATTCGGAAAAAGTCACCGGAAAATATCCGAGAAGTGTTAAAATAAAAGCGGCTGCGGCTGTATGTACAGTATATTTCTCCCTGTGCTCCATAATTTCATGAGAGAACAGATACTTTCTTCTTTGTGATATGCAGTACCACTGCATTTTAACTGCAGGTACTGTAGTCAATGACTGCATCCCTGAGCCATGTATCTCTTTGATCTTCAATCTCTTGCATGATAGGCTCTGGTACATAAGGGAACTCATACCCATGAGACTGTCTGTACCTGGCTACAATAGCTCTATCAGCCCTATTAACTTAGTGAGTTTTCTGTTCCCAGCCTTGCCTGGCAGTACCCAGTATTTAGGCTCCTCAGGGGCAATTTCATCATACAATATAGATGAGCCTTTGGGTGTCACGTGCTTATGAGTGATTTCCACCATCTCTTAAAAAGCTCTTCGGAAACTTCCTTCTTAGAGTAAGTGCCTACATCCCAACAGTAATCTACCACATCATTCTTGATCAATATGAACCTTGTACGGTCCATCCCTTTAGCATACCCCTCAAATAAGGATGCCCATTATTTGTCTCGATATGAGGATGACACACTCAAACCCTCTTCTGACTCATCACTTGAGGACACACCAGATGTCTCTCTTTCTGTGGAGTATGAACCTCTAATTACATATGTATACCTTGTGGGGTTCATTCTGGGTGCTTTTGAACTTACAGAACCCTCCTTGTCAGAAGAATTGGATGCTCTGGTCCTACCTCTAGGTGCAGGGTTAAATACAGTGGGGTTAGGTACAGGTATGTGACTTGACCATGGTATCTCCCCATCAGAACCCTCATCGCTGGAAACCCAATCCCGCCAGTCCTTGGAAAATTTGGGTGTCTCACTTTGCTTACACCCACTAGGACCCGGTGGATGTGAATGTGACGGGGCAGGGGCTGGGGCAATGGTGCTGGGGGTGGTGACCATAGAATTGCCATAGTCCAAAACAGTGTCTCTCAGTCGGGCTATGCCGCGACCTCTAGGGGTTCCCTTACTGTCCCTTGTGGCGGATCGCCTGGCTCCTCATTTGGCCACTTGGTCTTGAAACTTCTTGAATTCATCCTCTATACCGGTTCTCCTCAGGGAGTCAGGTAAGGCTTTCGGGCCTTAACTCCGTGTCGACCCGGAAGTGACGTCATCATGGGTTGTCTCTGCAGAGTCTCCGTATGCCTCTGGGTCCCGTGCCAGAAGTACGTCACTCACCGGAAGGGGCAGCGGTGGACCTGTGGGGTCACGGACGTGCAGGTAGGCCGCCGTATACTCTCTCTCTCTCCGGGATCTTTCTCCTTCACCTGGCGGGAGTAAGGGGGTGGTGGTATCTTACCGCTCCGCTGGCTCGCGATACTCTGTGGTTCTCCAGGAGCAGTCTCGGGTCCAGTCTCCTTCACACTGGGAGTCGCCACGGCCGAGGGACTTCTACGAGGCTCAGGCCGCACCAGCGCTTGCAGTCAGGGGTCTCTGGACATCCACTCCATCTCCCTGGTAAGTGGACTTGTCTGTCTTTCACTGCTGAGGTGGTCCGCCGGCCGGCGCATCACCACCGATGACAGGCTGTCTCTTTCGTCGTCTGACGTTGACGGCAATGGCACCTCTGCTGGGGGGCCACATCGGGTCTTGGCTGCACCACTAGTGGGTATTGGTATAAAGCAGGCCCGCTCCGGTACCTCCACTTCGGGTGCTCCCCTCTCCGTTGGGGTAAATCTGGATTTCTTGGCCTGGGTCCCTCCGCAGGGGTGATGTATGGGACCAGGGCAGCATTCGCCTCCGCTTCCTCTACCTCCATCAGTGTCGCTTGAGGTCCCTGACGGAGTCAGAATGGTGGGGAATGGCTCTGTAGGCCAGAGGTAGAATATGCCACACTGTTGGCATCGTACTGTAGTACTTGGCGCTGGCCCCGGTAACCGGCACTGTAGACACAGGCACCGAAGGTACTCGCGGCCCTCAACCTCCACAACCAGGAAGCCTCCTGGAAGCTGTTATGTAGATACAGTACGCTACAATCAACCATCTTTTTCGCAGGGGTTCAATCAGTCAGCTTGCTTGCTCGACAATTTGCTCCTTCTCTGTCGCCAGCCAAACAAGAGTGAGTGTTCTGTTGCTCACTTCCTGTTCCTCCTTCAGCTTTGGTGAAGCGCTGTAATTGGCTCTTGTTGTGCCACCTCCCTCTGGTGGATGTTAGAGGCGGGGCACTCAGCTTCTTTGCATGACGTGGGCTCGTCTTTTGGCCAGTCACAGCACAGGGGACGTGGCCACGGTTTTCGCACCACTTCCCTCCTTTAGGTGGGGTTCTGGTTTTGGTGCAAGACCCATGCACATCTCTGCAAACATTTGTCGCACAGCCAGCTTGCATGCAGCACGTGCGCGATCTAGGCTTGGTGGGAGTCGCCATTTTTGATTCTCTGCACCACGCGGTGCATAATCTGGCACAGCAGTCACCATTTTAAACTCCACAGTACCGCACGGGGCACATGTAACTACAGCTGCCATCTTTGATGAACCCACTAGGCTCACGGTAGCGCTACATTCATTGCCTTCAGGGCAACTCGTTCCTTGTTACATACTACACTCAATGTCAGCTCTAACCAGTGATAAAATCATGGCATACCCCAGGCTAGGCAAAACTCTCTTTTTGTGCATACTGCAAACAATTGTAGACCAATACAAGTACTCTGTGGTAGTATTCTGGTTACTGGCTAGTATACTCAGGCTTCCCTACAGTACTTGGCGTCAACCTACTTTTGGCCACTCATAGTGTAAA
Source organism: Ascaphus truei (assembly GCA_036426205.1). Taxonomy (NCBI): domain Eukaryota; kingdom Metazoa; phylum Chordata; class Amphibia; order Anura; family Ascaphidae; genus Ascaphus; species Ascaphus truei. Next base: position 161,356 of record WSYH01000667.1, on the reverse strand, counting down.
TCCTATCAGCAGTTCCTGTCCCAAGTTAACCAGGCTACCCCCTTCGGCATCCTACAACTATCTTCCTCAAGGTGACAAGGACAGCTATAGCCTTGTATCCAGATCTACTTCACCCTCTTAGGGAACCAAGGGTGTGCTTAGTGAGCGGACGTCCTCTCCTGATTACCCCTAGTTTCTGATACCCTTCCTTCCTCAGCACTTGCTCTGGAAGCATACATAACTCTGTCAGTTTTGCTTCGATGAAAACCTGTCCTGATTATCTCAGCAGCGCCTCCAAATGTAACCCTTATTCCCCCCCATCTCACATAGGGTCTCCTTGGTAATCTACTGCTCAGGCTATGTGTCTTAGTGTGGTGCATACCTGCTTTCAACAGGGGGCCCTAAGTCTCCCGCGATGACATGGGGGAAAACAGAACAGGCTTCTGGGGTTGTGCCTCAATCTCACTTACTGGTGCAGTGCCTCCATCTCATGCAGCCCCCAGCTGTATGGGTTGAAATAATCTGCAAGATAATGTTCCTTGCCCTCCTCCCGATATACTTCACTCTCAGGCAGGAGTATAGATAAAAGTACAGTGTCTATTGGTCTCTTCTGTTCAGCAGCCAGATCACACAGCAAGCTGTCTCCCTCCAGGATGTTCCTGACCTTGCTCCCAGCCTAGGGCACCAAGAGTGGGTCTTGCTCTTCCCCTATCCTCTTTTAGAATAGGAGGTATGGGGTATACCCTTACTCTCCGTAGGGAGGCCTCAAGCCTGCCAGTCCTGGCAGCTTGGTCTGGGTTACCTTTACGCTCTCACTCCAGGGACAGACTCCACTAAATAGGAAGTGCTTATGCAATAAGTAGCTCCAGCAGGCACCACCCCTGTGTCTTCTAATTGGACACAGGGCCTGATGACACTGCCTTCAGTGACTCACTGCACAGCATGAAGTGGGGAAAACCCATGATTGCTCCTGGAAAACCTGCCCTTACGCAGGGATTACTGCCAGGAGGAGGGAAGACTTATAGCCTAAACCACCCAGGGCAACACAACATATATTTAAATGACTCACACCCCACACAAGGATTTCCATAAGAACTATATTGACAAGCCTAAGGCACCTTTTTGGAGGTGGGGAGTACTGGTGTCAGACCTAACAGGATCAGAACCCGCATTCTCTCCTATTCTGGGCAGCAGCTCTAGTAGTGTGAGCTAAACCAGCTGCTGGGAAGCACCTCCCGTCACAGCATATTTTTTTAGCTCTACTACTCACACCAGTAGCTAATCTCTCATTTAGCATATCTTATATGTATCTCAGGTATGCACAAGGAACATTGAACTGGTAACCAGGAAGTTGAAGGGTTTGCTTTTAAAGGAAGCCAGGGGTAGAGGGCTACAGGTGGGAGCAGTGAGAAGTAGATTAGACCTACATTTCTGGATCTGGGCAAAAAATATTTTTCCAAATCGACAAGTGGATCTAATATTACATTTGATGGTGGAATTAACAAAATCTGGACAAGGTGAATAAGGATGTATCCATCTGAATTTTTTAATCCCCAATCGGATTTCCTTATGCAGATTAGATTTTGGTTAAAAGACAGCGAAGAATCCGCAGATAAGAATTTCACAGGTTCGCCCTTCGCTAGTCCCTCTCCCACATTTGGTGGTTTTACCCAGCTGTTGTATTATTGGGAAACTGTCTGGTCCCTAACCCTTGGCCTGCTCTGTTTGGTCAGCCCCCTCCCAATCTTCCTAAATGTATATCTCACATTCTTTCCACTACTAAATGTTGTATAGACAAATTACCCCTGATTCCAATATCATTAAACAACAAATCTGGCATGTTTTAGTCATGGGGACAATCACAGCCTTTCTGAAGGAAAAGTGTTATCAATTTCCCTATTTTGGAAGCCATGGTTTACCTCTGAAGGCAGACAGGGTATGGAGCTGCTTCCGCGTTAATTTAGGATATATCTTAGGTTGAGATATGGGGGGCTTCCGATGACTGCTGCGTATGCTCGAGCCAGATCACCGGATCTGGTGAGAGAATAAATGTAATCTGTGGTGCTCTATACCCAATATGTGCATTAGAAAACCTTATAAGGGATCACAAGAAAAGATCCAGTAGACCTATATACAATAAAGTGCACTTTAGATGATAGAAAAATGTAGCATGACACGTAAAGGCTAAGATATATCACTAATTAATTACATATGTGAAATGCCATAGTGCCCTATACAAAAAATATATAAAGTGCAAAATAAAGTGTTCTAAACAATAAAACAATCATTGACTGCAGCTCAAACCCTCCATATGAATTGCATTCTCAATTCCTTAGTGTAGATGTCCAAATCGCGGGGAACGCAGGTGTAGTAACCAAAAAAGATTTTAAAAAACAAAACAATAGTTCAATAGGCCTTGTATGAGGAAAGGATGAATAGGCACGACTTTGATGGGAGTACAGTATATTCACATATTTCCCATTAATATACTGTAAGCATATCCACAATCAGTGGCAATGGTGGTTCTAATGTGCCCAGTTGATAATCTTAGTAGAGACGAACTTCGCAACGAGAAAGAGGACCAATAGGGCGGACTGTAAACTGATTTTATAAATATAAAACTAAATAAAATGTAACACTCAAACTGTGTCAAAAGTAAAACAGTGTGGGTAACACAGGTATAGCAGAGATCTGAGGTGGATAGTGCTCTCACCGCTTCCTCCGCAATCACGGGTCTCTCCGTGGAAATTCCGCACTTTCAGGTTAGATCCTCGGCTGATGAGATTCACTGCACCGGCTTCTTTCCTTCTCCTGGCGGTTTCATCAGGAGTCCTGAGGTTTTACTTTTGACAAAATGTGAGTGTTGAATTTTATTTCATTTTTATATTTATAAAATCAGTTTGCAGTCCTCCTTCTCGTCGCAAAGGTCATCTCTTCTAAGATTATCTACAGGTCACATTAGAACGACCATTGCCACTGATTTTGGATATGCTTATATTAATGGGAAATATGTGGGTATACTCCCATCAAAGTTGAGTCTATCTTTTTCTGGTACAAGGCATATTGCACTATTCTGTGTCTGTTGTTTTTAAAAAAAAATCTTTTTTGGTTACAAAACCAGCACTCCCCGCAATTTGGACATCTGCACCGAATCTGGTGAAACTTCTGGTGGTGAGTACATTTATTCCCTTATCTTAACTAGTTTTTTGGGCTATTATGGATTTATGTATGTACAGGCATACCCCGCATTAACGTATGCAATGGGACCGGAGCATGTATGTAAAGCGAAAATGTACTTAAAGTGAAGCACTACCTTTTTCCACTTATTGATGCATGTACTGTACTGCAATCGTCATATACGTGCATAACTGATGTAAATAACACATGTGTAACAGGCTCTATAGTCTCCCCGCTTGTGCACAGCTTCGGTGCAGGTACGGAGCCGGTATTGCTGTTCAGGACGTGATGACAGGCGCATGCGTGAGCTGCCGTTTGCCTATTGGGCGATATGTACTTACTCGCGAGTGTACTTAAAGTGAGTGTACTTAAAGCGGGGTATGCCTGTATGTCTTTATTTATATAGTGCCATTAATGTACATAGCGCGTCACAGTAGTAATACACGTGACAATCATATAAATAACAAATAATACAAATAACAGAACATGAGAATAAGTGCTTCAGACATAAAAATTAACATTTAGGAAGAGGAGTCCCTGCTCCGAGGAGCTTACAATCTAATTGGTAGGTAGAGAGAATGTACAGAGACAGTAGGAGGGCTTTCTGGTAAGTGTGTCTGCAGGGAGCAAAGCTTTATGTATCATGTGTATAGTATTAGCCACAGAGCTACTCATGCTTTTTTAAGGTATGTTGTAGTGGTGGATAGAGAGGGTGCTAGTTGGGTATTCAGGGGAAAGGCATTCCATAGATGTGGGGCAGTCAGTGAGAAAGGTTTAAGGCGGAAGAGGGCTTTAGATACAAAGGGGTAAAGAGAAGACATCCTTGAGCGGAACGCAAGAGTCTGGATGTTATGTATAACCTGCTTCGTTCTTACTCTGTGTTATTATTTACCCTGTTCCTCATTTTTCTTCTGTACCCCAAAAACATTTGCTAACAGTAAATAAACAGTTAGAAAGAAAATGGCTTCAGAGACAGGAGACGGTTATCCCTGCAATGGTAAAGAAATCATCTTAATAAAGACTTGGACAAAGCAAAGTCAATTCCTTCCTGCACACTTTCTCATTCTTCCACAAAATGGAACTCCTGATAATATAAGGGAAGTTAACGCTCATTCCTATACAATTCATGTTATACTGTAGGAAATAGATACATATTTTCAATAAGATCATGTATGATAAGTACATGTAGTATATAACATGTTGATATATTTTCAATTAAAGCGTTCTTGACAGAGTAACGATATAACCAACCTTTCAGTATTAAAAGAAAACCTCTGTTAGTCTTATGATTTCAAGTCAGCTATGAGATCATTTACATGGATTTCAGCATTTGTACCACTTTCAGGGAGAGTTTACTTGCTGATATTGGTAGTGTTTGTCTTTATGGTCTCTGTTTCGCCTAAAATAAATACAGTAGAAACAAAAGAATTGTTATGTTTTATCTGTTGATCAGATTTGTGTTGTCTGAGCTTCATACAGCATTAACCACTTCTTGGTCAAAGTGCCAAATCCCTTCCAGGAGTTTCTGATGTATCAGCTCTGAAAATCGGAGAGCAGCTCTTTTAAACATTGGGTGCACTATGGATATTTGGCAGAACACATTAGTAGACCTTTTTACATTCACTGAACATGTGATTTTGGGGCGTCTGCTTTGCCTTGAACTTGATACTAAACAGTATAATCAATTTTTTCATTCAGGTTAGATAGAATGAAAATAATATGATCACTTTACTAGCTTCACATGAACCCAAGTTCAATGGTATACGGCACTCGGGGGGTATTCACAAAGCTTCGATAAGTGTTATCGGAGCTCCATCAGCGTTAACAACCATTCAAGTCAATAGCAGTTAATCCCAGTTCAAGCACCAATACCACTTATCAGTGCATCATGAATCCCAGCGTCTGTGCCACTGCATCATTTGGCACACACAAGGATAACCATATAACTGATTTGTAAAGCTTGAGAGAATGTTTTATATTCATTCCAGGGTCTCTTCACTAAAGTATACTTTTGATGGGTGGGGACAACTGAGATACTGTGTGGTTTTCAATAAAGTTGAAGCAAATGTTGTCCATTGTATCTTTGTTCAAGAAGCAATCTCATCCCTCATCCTCCGTTTCACAGGTAGAATAGACTGACTAATTTGCTAACTGCACTTTGTCCACAAATAAAAGAATGTGTCCAGTCACTGCATCTTTCTGTACCAAAGATCTTATAAAATGGTCTCCTGCCCCCCACCTCTATGCAGCTGCAGCAGAGCTGCTACATCCCAGATCATTGTAAGTGCCTAGACTAGGCAAATAGGAAGATGAATGATTATTCAGGCACATTTGGACCACCAGGATGGGAAGGTTCGGAGGAAAAACATTATGGCCAGAGCTCCTTTGAAAGAACTTGACAGTTGACAGATGAGCCTCCATAAAATGACAAAGGCTCCCTGTGTAAACCCCCTTGCTACCAACGCCTTCTCCCTGGGAAACTAATTACCCTCAACTGTCAGTGAAAATTGTTATTTTTCCAGCTATCATCTTCTCTCTTCCAACCACAAAATCACCATAAAAAGAACTCTCAATCGCCATCTTTCTTTCTCTTATATATGCTCATGTCATACTATACAATACTACAATGGCAATCTAACAAATTTTAACTATGTGACAAGCTAGAATATCTAGTGCTACCATAATATGGTATGTAGTGCTGCTGTGTCTGTTGGCAGAAACAACCTGTACAGCAGAGATACTGGTTTACAGTGGGGAACCTGTGCTTGTGACTGCAGCATTCTGAATAGAAATAATTGAGGAGGGTAATTATGAAGTAATTGGGTTTGCAAGAATTGAATAAAAGGGAATGCACTCATTTAAAGACATTCAATCTACCAAGATGTAAGTGATCTAATCACAACACACATACACTTTCTGTTCTCAACTATTAGTGTATTTCCTCAACGGATACTGGTTTAAATGGCCTGCTAACTTTATCTCCAGCACAAATTACAACCTTACAATACAGTATATTCAACAATACAGTGATTCCGAATTTACACTGATCAGGGACGAGTTAAAACAAACTTTGCAATTAACATTTTGGGGGGAAAATTGTGCTAATCATAACATACTGTACAATTAATAGACATATTTGTACGTGGGTAATATTTACTGTAACTAATTTTAAAGGGAAGAAAATGAGCCCTTGGCTTGTTTTCATGCATGCCAATAATAGCACACAACAATTCAGGAACAGTTTTTTTATCCCAAACTCAGTAAACAAAAATAATGCATCTGAAAATATGATTTTATGAACAAAGTACTGCACAGCTCAAATCGAGATGAGTCCTACATCAAAATGTGAGTCATAGGCAGTGGCGTAACTATAATTTTGGGTCTTTCTGTTTTTTTTTTTAAAGTCTCCCCAAATAACAAACACAAAAAAGTGTTTCCACCAGGACCCCCATTTCAGTAGCCTCGTGAACCCCCACTCTTTCTTTTACACTCCATCCCTCTCACTGTCAGGGATGTCCCTGGTGGGGTTCGACCCGGGTGCTTTTTGCTCTCGCAGACTGCTACTGACTGCTGCTCGCATTCTGCAGAGAGTTCTCTGAAGGATTCTGATTGCCTAATTCCCAGCACTTGTTCCTCACCTCCAGCCAGCCCTATATAAGACCACTCCTTCCTGCTGACAGTTGCTTGTATATTGTGGTTCTTCCCAGTACGCAAGCTCACTGCTTCTTCGTTGCTGTTACCAGACCCTGCTTTGACCCTTCTTCACTTGCCTATCTCCAGTCATGACCTTTGACTTTTCCTTACCATGCTTAGTTTGCTTCCAGCCCTGATTCTTCTTGTTACTGTACATCTCTGAAAAACGGAAAGTGAATCCCTGCGCTTCTGTCCAATGGGTTAACAATATATGTGAAATAAATATATATACATGATGTGCATGCACATCATGTATATATATTTATTTCACATATATTGTTAACCCATTAGGCAGAAGCTCAGGGATTCACTTTCCGTTTTTCACTATTGTAGGGCCAATTTTTTTCGCCTAGCTCCATGCTCCTTACATGGATGAAGCGCAGGTGATTATATATTTGTTTTACTGTACATCTCTACCCGCCTGCTAGCCTTTCCCAGGCACTAAACTCCAGCCCCACAGTCGCTCCAGTGACACACACATCCCCTTCCTCTCTCACTCCTCTATTTCTCTTCCTCTTCTTACTCACCCATCCCTCTCATCCTCTCCTTCCCTCCATGTATTTCTCTCCTCCCATTCACTGTGTCTCCTTCTCTCTCCTGGTCTCACTCCCCCTCTCTCTTGCCCACTCCCATGCTCCCCCTTTTTTTACTCATCTCCTCTCTCTCACCCACCTCTCTCAATCAATTCCACCTCTTCTCACACTCCATCCCCCACACCTCACACTCCATCTCCCCTCTTTCTACTAGTGCTATGATGGATCTTGACTTTGCCAAACATAACTTGATTTCATGCAGGACCAAAGACTCTCCTGTGAACATGGAAGTAGTCAACGAAACTCAAAGTAATGCAGATAAGCTCTTTCCACACAGACCACATGACCGTCCAATTGAATTGCTGCCTGGTTCTACCATTCCCACTGGAAGGATTTATTCCCTTTCTGAATCCGAACTAAGAGAAGATTTACAGGAAAACTTTTCTAAAGTCTTCACCTGGCCTTCTATGTCCCCTGCTGGGGCCACTCTCTTTGTCGGTTAACAAAAACGGTTCTTTATGCCCTTGTATAGACTTCCAGGAGCTAAAGAACATCACAATAAAAATAGATACCCACTACCTTTGATCCCTGAGCTTCTGGAATGGTTATGAACCACAAAGATCTTCACTAGACCTCCAGGGAGCCTACAATCCTGACCCAGAGAATAAGGGTTGGGCGGCCTTCCAAACCTGCTATGGATACTGTGAATACCTGGTAAACACATCTTCTTCTAAAAAAAGAAAGAAAATAAAGAATGAAACTTTTAAAGGAGCAATGAAAGCCGTTTCTTTTTCCATTTTATACTACAGGATTGAAGCAAGGGGGTTCCAGATCTGAACCCTATTCATTTCAGCTCTGAGGACCCCCTGCTTCCAGAGATACTAACCTCCGAAGGGGGTGCCGGGATGTCTCTGTCGTTTTCTGCAGTTTAAAGCCACCGGTCACATGGGCAAATAGGAAACCGAACCTGAAGCCGTCACGGCTTCCTGTTGGCCTGCAGAGCCGGTGAGCATTGAAAATTAGCCATAATGTGAACTCTGGAATGGCTACCGGCACCCCTACTGCGGTAAGTACCTCCGGAAGCAGGGTGTCCCCTGGTGGAAGAAATTAATGGGGTTCAGCTCCGGAGACCATGCTTTAATCCTGTATAAAAAATGAAGAAGAAAAACGGCTTGCATTGCCTCTGTAACTTGTCACAAATTTTACAGTTGACCAATGATACATTTTCTATGCTCAATCCCTAGGCCCTTCATCCTACATTATGTCCCAGAGCAACTAGATATGTGAGTCATTTAAGACCTTCTGCTCTACAGCATTCTTTAAACTAATCATTTTCCTACTATCTGACATTTAAAAAAGTACCAGCCATGACATCTGTGGCCATATTTACTAACAGGTCTATTCCATAAGGCATCTTCCAGCTCCCATGCACTTTATTGACCTTAAGAATGGATCCTAAGGTGTCTCCTGGTTTTGGAAGATCTCTTATTGATTAGACCTGCTTAGCAAATAATATGGGCCTTCATCTCTACTATTCAGATTCTGAGTCTCCATGGCCCCTAGGCAAAGTGTGGGCACTTTCACTGGTGTTTTGATTTTGATTATGAAATCTATTCATAAGATTCTGGATTTTAACATATCCACAGAATGGATTGACATTTTAACATATCCACGGATCGTCTTTGCGATTTCTCCGTATTCTCATTTTTAAAAGCTCGTGATGCGACTTATTTAAATATACTTTGTATAGTCATTAGCATATCTTCCAGGGTACCTGACGTGTGCTCCTTTTTCAGCACAGGCATCTCTCGATAATTATTTAGAGGGAGGTTTGAGATATATATATACACAACTGGAGACACTGCAAAATTGGAACTCCTCTTCCTCTTTCCTCCCCCAACCCCAGTCCCCCAGTGCAACCTATCCGTGTATAATTATATAGCTTTACATACAGTATACTTGCCGTTTTTGTGCCCTTTCTCATTTTGTTATTATCCTGCAATGTTACCTATCTCAGGGCTACTTCTAAACAAACTACTAGATCTTCACTGTAACCAATGAATCAATCCTCTAGAATCCATTACAATATGATAAAATAAGAATTTCACAAGTCTTGAAAGTAAAAGCATATTGATTCTTCATGAATAAGTACCATTTTCTCTATGTGGGTGACTGAATCTTTAGAAGGAAGCCAATACATTAATCAGCTGTTTCAAATTTTGAATAAAAAGGCATTTGCAGCGCAGAAGGGGACATTTGGTCGTGGTCATCCTGTTGCAGGGGGACCATTTGCCGCAGCCACTCCACCGCTAGATGTCCCACCACTTCTACGAGAAGGTAAGTTTTAGGGTAGGTGGTTGGTTTTAGGGGTTTTAGTGATATGGGTACAGGGTTACATTTAGGGGTTTTAGTGGTTAGGATAGCGGGCTAACTTTGGGGGTTTTAGTGGTTAGGGTAGGGGGTTTACTTGAGCACAGTTAGCGGTTAGGGTAAGAGCTTAGGGTAAAGGATTTTATAATAAGGGGTAAAGGGTTTTAGGGTAGGAGGTAGCATTAGTATTAGGGGTTAAGATTAGGGAGTTTTGGGGTAAGGGCTAAGGTTAGGGAATTATCTTAGCGGCGAAGCGGCCTGCGGCTTAGTGTCCTGGCGGCAAGGTGAGCAGCAACTAAACACTGACAGTCATTTGGACCGCGGACAAATGGCCACGACGAAATGTCCTAGACCATTTGAAGCCATTCTCACATTAGCAGCTGGCTATTCTTGTGTTATCAGAAATGTTGATGACGAGTGATTTGGTAAGATGTCCTGGTTGAGAATTTTTATAAAGATGACAATTGTTTCAGAAATTCACCAATGTGTCCTTGTAAGGAATCCGCTCCTGGCTTTGTTTCTAGCCTTGCAGACCCCTGCAGTTACAAAGGCTTTCTTTGGCAATCAATGGCACATATGCTGCCTCTCATTGCAGCTTCTGCCCTGTGCTCATTCGTTGGAGGAATACTCACACACCCTCCTCCTGTGATTGGATCTCCGCCCTTTATATGCTGGGCTTTGGCACTGAATCAGTTCCGAGCATAATTCCTTCCCTGGACGTTACGTGTTCTGCCACAAGCCCTAGGCTTGTCTCCTTGTGTACTAACTTCTCTTGTGTTTGTTAGTAGACTTCCTGAGTATCCTGAGGCCTGCTGGTACGCTTCTACACAGAGGCCTACTTCCTGAGTATCCTGAGGCCTGCTGCTACGCTTCTATGCAGAGGCCTACTTCCTGAGTATCCTGAGGCCTGGTTCTACGCAGTGGCCAATTCTTGAGTATCCTGAGGCCTGCTGCATTTCTCCATGCACAGGTCTGCTTGGGTCATCGGTGCTGAAGTGTTGGTTTTCCCTGACGCTGCCCTGCGGTGTACTTCGGCCAGCTTGCTGTCTCCCCCTGCTGAGTGCGGCGTCATGGGCCGAGGCCGCTCCTCGCAAAGAGGCCACTCCCGCACTCACGCTCCTAAGCTGAAGAGGGGAACTCCTGTCTACCTGTTGCCGAACTCCTGCTTGAATAATGACGATGCTGCCTTCTCCAATCCTGACCCTGCTATGTACGACTACGAACTGCGCACTCCGGATCAGTCTGAGCGGACTAAGGTCGGTGATTATATAACCCCACCTCAGCCCCGCGGTCCGTTCCCAGTTTGTGGCGAGCACAACCGTGACAGTTCTTTTCATGAAAATTGAATAAATACCATGTTTAAACTTCCTTTAACTCAGTTTAAGTTATTTACCACAAAAAAACACACTTCTCTGTTGTTGGGAAGTCTAATTATGCAATTAGAAGTGTTGGTTGGAACCAATTTACTTTCTTAGATATCATGTATCTTGTTTTGTAACGCACCCCCTGCAGTACCTCATTGTACAATGCACATGAAACTCATAATAAGTGAAACTTTATTTGACTTCCTTCCACAGAAAAGAACACATGCTTTGAAACGCCGCCAATATTAAGATTGAAAAGCCATTGATCTTTTGATATATCATACATAGAAACACAAGTTTTACTTTGATGGCATAAACATGCAATGCTACTTCTAGGCAGGAAAATCAAATCACTAGCCCAAGGTCACCCAGAGAATACATCTTGTACTCAGTGGTTTTGGTTTCCAACTCTGTTCGTAAACCGTTGTTTTACTTGTTCCATATCATTATTCTACTGCAGATGTTGTTTTCCTGTAACTCTGCAGCACAGTACAACTTTCTCGAGCAAAGAAAGGTTATTAAGGGAGGTTAAAAGAGAGAATCAGGCATATTATGTAATTCCCTAATGGCCTCCCGAATGGCACCTGGCACAGTGAGCAAAATGCTAGGGGACATCAGACATTTAAGAAGGAGATACAAGTGCAGCAGTAGTGGTAGTACAGAATCTTATCAATGCTAGTGGCAACAGATGCATGAAATCATTCAATGTGAAGGGCTGGGCAACAGTGCCTAGACTTATCTGGCAGTTTAATCAGAGAGAAGAATTGCAAAAGAAAGGAACAGAGATGGCTGAAAGCTGCAAAGTTATGTGTTTGACCTTTTTACAACTAACCCTCCTCACCCCCCAACCACAGAGAGAGAAAAAGAGAGAGAGAAAAGGGCAATGTAATCTTAATGCATCAATGTTGCGATTATCAAATGAGTATATACTTATTCCTCTTTTTGCAGGGATGCAGATGAAGTCAGAGAGCATGATAGATGCTAAATGCCATTAGAGTAGCTTTGCTACTTGAGATGACTGGGTTTTCCTTCTCACTTTATAGAAGATATGAAAAGATAAATGTTAGGTCAAGCAGTTTCACTAAAAAGCTTTCCAATGCAACAGACCATGTTCACTGCTTCAGTAACAGAAAGAAGGAATGCATTTTTTTCTTCTTCCATCATTGAGGCACACAATATAGTAAAAGCTATTTAACATCTATATTAATTTAAAGCAGCAGTCCAAGCTGCCCCCCCCCCCCCACCTTTAATTTGAGCATCAATACAATCCACACAATGATAAGTAATTAGCTAAGTTGCCGATCAATCACAGGAGAACGGCTCGGGGGTTAACTAAATGGCTGTCAGTGCAGCCGAAGAGAATCAAAGATGCAAAGATACAGTATGTTGGAATAGATCATGTAACCAGGCAGTCACTAGATATAATTGGTGCACTGCTAAAGAGGGGCAGAGCTCAAAAAGGGGTATGCCAGAGTCTGTTTCAGAAGAGGAAAGGGATGTGACTTTGTAAATGGTTGCTATAGAAACAAAAAAATCCTTGTTACATTATAATATATTAAAAATGTCATTGAGTTGTTTTAAAAAAATGCTACAGTACAACTATATTCTCATAGTACAGAATGGATCTCTGCACACTTGTATTCATCTAAGAAGAACTCTCAATTTGGTCCATTAAAAAGTAACACAACCTAGAAAAATCATTACTTTTAATAATAGATTTTTCTGATTTTTCTTCTATTCTTTTAGTGCATGAATTACAGTAGAAATAGGTGAGGAGGAATAAATATACTACATTCCCTTTTCTTGATGTATTGTAGTGGTGGGAACTTTCACTTACAGTATATTTTGGATTGGAACATCATTTTGGCTATAAATCAAAAGTGTGCTTTGGTTCTTGTTCTGGTTTAGCCAAAACTATAGAAAGCGCTCAAAATATGCACAAACACAAGATGAGAACTTGACCTGGCATTGTGGTTTTTGGTTCTGATTTCACAAACAACAACAACAAACCTGATTTAATAGACTCTGATTATTTGATTAACTTCCCTTTTACACTTGGATTGATTCGTCAGGTGTTGACTGTCAGTGAACTGTCAAAGCAGCATTATCCCATTGAAAAAAGCAGTCACGAGGTATTGTCTAAAATTAGAATGTTATTGTCAGGGACTCCAGGTGCAGGATGGACCTCAGTAGCCAGAACAGCAGGGAGTAGGAATAAAGCATAGTCGTGATCACAGGCAGGTCTCCAGGACAGGTGGCAATGTATCATAGTCGGGTCACGGGCAGACGTCAGCAACAGGTAATCCACATGAACAAGGCACAGGGGCAGGGGCTATGGAAAAAACAGGGACAGGACACAGGAACAAAGTGGGACAAGCCTAATTACAGGCAAGGACCTTTATTACACACAAAGACTACAGCATAAACAGGCTTTGGAAGAAAAGAGCATATAAAACAAAGGTAAGGTGAAACAGGAGGCAGGAAACTGTGAAGACAGGGCAAGGACAGAAGACAGGAGAGCCACAATAGAACCAAGAGAAGACAGACAGTTATTACATGCTGACTGCAGAATGGCACATTTATAATTAAATCATCAGGTGCTAGACTATAACATCAATGTCAAATGTCAAACACCTTGAAAGAAAACTTGTTAATAACTGCTACAGAATGGGAAATTCTTCTAGAAAAAGATGTTGTTAAAGAAGATTGTGAAATAATACAATCTTCGTCAACCATCCTCTTCTGGCTATCTCTTGTATAGTTTCACATGTTACATATTTAAGAAGAAATAGATGCATCAATTACATTGTGCTGCTCTGTTGGGACATACATGCACGTTCTATGTAGAATGTATAGAACGCATATGGGGTTCATTGAATTTTTATGCATGCGCGGTACAGGTATTGCCAATTGAATGGAACGCATACATTACCTTATTTTTCATTATCGCTGGATGTATTTCCTAAACTAAAGGTATTGACATTGATAAGCCTGCCGAATCTGCAAAAAAAGATGAAAACAAGGATTAAACAATGACAAAAAATAACAAACACTTTGTAAAATGATACAAGCTTCTTAAAATAATACAATATTCTTCAACCAACATATTTTTCTGTCTGTCTCTTGTATAGTGTATAGAAAAATACATGTGATATTTGTTATTCACAATTGAATGGAACGCATACCATATATTACCTTAATTATCCATTATTGCTGGATGTGTTTCCTACACAAACAAAGTGTTGACGTTGATCAGTCTGCAAAAAAGGATGAAAACAAGAATTAAACAATGACAAAAAAATAAATTACTGTATTAAAAACTGTATGGTATTTAAAAAAAAAATCATATTTTAGTCATCAGTTTCATTCACTGATTAGTCCTGCCCAGAGTCCTTTGATGCTGTAAAAGTCCATTGATTGTGTCTTTCACGTTCTTGAATTCTGTAGTAGTGCATTTATACTGCTTCTCAAGTTCATCTAAAATAACTCTTCTCAAATTGTTAGGAGTTGCCTCCTAACCCTGGAGCTGAATAGATCACTGGGCATAACCTTTAAAAGTCCCATCGTACTGGAAGATGAGCTGGGAAAATCAACTTGGCTTTCCCTTGCTGTGTGTAGCATAGCTTTGCAAAGTGTTCCCTGATATTATTGAAAAGGGGTTGTCATTTATTGGATCCCTGGAGACATTGATACCGATGAGTCTTTGCCTCCGTAGTGTCACAAGTGTGCTTTGAAAACATGCACAGGTAACTTTCCTGCAGGTCAGTTGTAGTACAGGGGCACATAGCCACAAAGTCATCATCACTGTCCGTGTTGTTTGGTGTGCTTTTTACCATCTAGGTATTGCATGGAGGTACTGGGGGGGGGGGGGGGGGAGAGCTTTCCTACAGATGTCTTGCTTTCTTTCATGGAGGCACATGGAGAGGGTTGAAAACAGATGCCTTGCTTCCAAAGTAAAGTGAATCCCTGTCGTGCTGCCCATTCTTATCAGGGTTACTGCGGGTAACCATATGTAACACCCATTCTACGGATGCTTAGAATGTATGATGATGAACATGTCCCCCGGCCAATGACTGTGAACCCAGGAAGAGATTCATGTGATTGGGTATTAGGGAGGATGACCTCACGGGAATGGAGCCAAGAGATATAAAGGAGGATGTGAATGTGGGGCAGAGCTGCAGAGACTACAGAGAGGAGAAATCCCTGTTCTGAGGAGCCGGAGGGAGAAAGATCAGCACAGGAGATCATGCCATAACATCAGAGTTGGACTAATCAAGGAGAGTACTGCAAAGAGACCAAAGATAAGCCTCTGACCACAGGGGTTTTGGATCCATGAGTAACCTACCATGAGATACAACTAGGGGATCAACCCTACTACCCACCAGTATATTTTACAGTACACATGATTTACACAGAGTCTTTGAGAACTCACAGGCCTGCACCTATAAACACATACTGTAAGTAGTCACCGGCACCTACAGTGATGCACCAACAAGTACTGGGTCACCAGGACAGGGAAAAAGACACTGAGGGACAGTAGTGCAATGATACACACAACTGGTTAATTATTGTTATAATTGTGCTAAGTGGTATTTAGGGTCCATGCAGTGCATGCTTTGATGGCCTCCAGATGTAAATTT
Source organism: Ascaphus truei (assembly GCA_036426205.1). NCBI lineage: Eukaryota > Metazoa > Chordata > Amphibia > Anura > Ascaphidae > Ascaphus > Ascaphus truei. The sequence goes on along the minus strand of WSYH01000667.1, from coordinate 145,600 downwards.
CGGGCATGCAGCTTTGGTGGGTGGCGGTCTCCATCACAAAAGCGAATTAGCCAGGAGGCTACAGTACCAACCACACAAGACTATGAAGTCAGACTACTGGCCACTTTTGTTCCTTCTTTTCCCCAGCGGACTATTTTGTTCTGAACTTCAATTGGACTCAACTTGAGCTATTTACAGGGACCAAAAAAGCCTGGGATCACTTATCCTCAGCAGAATCCTGGAAGAAACTTTTGTTTGAGTATTCGCCCCCTTTTATGTATCTTTCCTGGGAGTGTTGATGTACCCTACCCATAATAAACCTAAAAGTTTATTATCTTCTTGTGTCCATCTATCTGTGACCTAGCTCTCTGGGAGTCTCTTAGGGGTATACCAGGGTAGAACCTACATTTAAAGGCTCTGGTGGCAGCAGACAGCAATGGGTCTGGGCACAGATTGGGGCATGATGCACACTCACAAAAAAATTGGAACAATGTGACCTTTTTCCAGAACTACCAAATTCAGGAGGAAATGCTGAAAATGTTTGCAAAGCATATTTGACAATGACAATGATCTTTTTGTATATTTTTATTGTTAACTTGCACTGCGGTTTGCAGATGATGAAGATGGTAAAAACTAGTCCTTAAAGAGTAGGATGTCTTGGTAATATTACAAGTACTTTCAATTGGTAGAACATTAATCTGTTGTGCACGTGCAGATACCGATGCTAATTTCATAGTTTATCTAACAGAAAATAACGCACTTTGGGATATTTAAATTAATGTGATTATTTCACGAAACTCACAGATTTTGATTGAGTCTCGCTGGTTTTAAGTATCAAAACAGTCTCACTGATAAAAGTCAACAATCTTCCACGAAAATATAAAGTTTGATCCAGAACCCCCATATCTCACTGATCTGAGTCATTGGAAGTTGCTATCTCGATTTCACTCAAGTACACTGTATGGTTATGCTGAAATCTACAAATATACAAATGTCTTGAAATATGCTTGGCAATATTCCTTCCGCTGTTTGCGTTTTTGCAGAATGTTCTCAGTCGCATTGCTCAGAATTTCCCCAATTTCACCATACTCTTGCAAAATTGGCATTAAATGACTATTTAATGCCATTAAATAGTATATAAAAACTCAAAAGTGCCACGTGACCTTGCAAAACAAAAATGACACATTTTCACTGATTTGCAAACTTTGGTGAAATATTTGCACATCTCTATTGAAATCTACAGTCCTTTAGCTATCGCTTAAATTAATCATTCCTCTTCTATCTACATAGTTTTGTACTTTGCCTGGTATCACTTAATCTTACCACTTTGAAAAGAAACAGGTTGCTCATCAATTTTTGCTTAGTACACATCTGTCTGTTTTTTGTTAGTATCATTTGACTCCATTTATTAAAAAAAGTATTTTTCATGTTATGCAGAGTAGTTCTAAAACATAGAATTAACAAGCATTTGATGAAAAAGTAACAAAGAGGTGCTAGGTAGAATGATTAAGTATCTCTGGATTTACGCTCTGAAATATGGACTATTGAAATGTCCATGTTATTTGCTTCTTATCATAAGATTAATTGAGCTCTACATGTTTTTAGCCTACTGAGGGTACCAAGGAGAAACGATGTCTACAGAAACTGTGTTTGCCAAATCAAAGAGAACATCTCATTATAGTATGAATAATAGCCATTTGTGGAGCTATTAATTAGTCATTTTGACATTAAGCCTTACTAAAGTGTACCAAAGTCTGAGCCCTTTGTGAGACAACAGGTTTTAATTACAAAAAAAAGGCATCCCTTTCCTCACCCCATGAAAGGAGAAAAAAGGAACTGTCTTTGAATATTCTGATCTTGTCCGAATTAGTCTAACATAGTCCCATCATGAACAACAGATTCGATTGTAAAATGCACAGCATGATGGATAGCCTCTCCATATTTTTATCTTCAAGCTAAAATTTAGAGACATATATTTTTTTAGTTATTTTTTTCTTTTTGCACAAAATTGCTCCTGCTAAGGAGAAAAATAAACATGCATGTCTGGCTGGCGTATAAGCGAGTTTTCAGAACTACACCAGATTATTCACAGTTCAGAGAGAAAAACAAGATTTTAGCATTCCCATACTCTTTGATATATAATAGATTGTCTGTTTGTTTTTAGTGAAGTAAAGAGGGACAAACGTGCTCTTTGCAACTGCTCTAAACATCAATTCAACAGCAAAAGTATAATTTGCCCCATATTTTTTGTTTGCTGTCTTTTGAAAATTTAATTTTGACTTGTGATATTAAAGCAGCAAGCCCCCTGAGAAGCCTATATGAGTTTAACCATATAATGTGACATAGTTATATAGTAGATGAGGTTTAAAAAAGACATACGTCCATCAAGTTCAGCCTATGCTAAATTTAGACGATATCTCATAAGGGGGGAAATATATTCCTTCCTGACTCCAAATAATGGCAATCAGATTACTTCCTGGATCAACATCCTTTCCATGTTTACTTTTTTGTATATCCCTGTATACCTTCCCTTTCTAAAAATATATTCAACCTTTTTTTTTAAAGATATCTATTGTATCTGCCATCACAGTCTTCATGGGTAAGGAATTCCACATTGTAACTGCCTTTACTGTAAAGAACCCTTTCCTTTGTTGCTGGTGAAATCTCCTTTCCTCCAACCTTAGGGGATGACCCTGTGTTGTTTGTACTGCCCTTGGAATGAATAGTTCTATTGAAAGCTCCCTGTACTGTCCCCCAATATATTTGTATATAGTTATTATATCCCCTCTTAGATGCCTCTTTTTTTTTAATGTAAACAAATATAATTTAGCTAGACTTTCCTCATAAATCAGATTATCCATCCCCTTAATTAATTTGGTGACTCTTCTCGGCACTTTCTCTAGTTCCATAAAGGCTTTTCTATGGAGTGGTGCCCACAATTGTACTCCAAATTTATTTATTTATTTATTTATAAAATATTTTACCAGGAAGTAATACATTGAGAGTTACCTCTCGTTTTCAAGTATGCCCTGGGCACAGAGTTAATACAAATACATGGTTACAAATACAGTTACATAAATGAACAGGGTATACATTATATACAAGACATTGCGTGCACAGTTAAAGAAAATATATATTATGGGCGTATGAAACAGTTACAGACCAGATTAAAGTGTGAGACAGCCTTAGATTTGAAAGAACTTAAGCTGGTGGTGGATATGAGAGTCTCTGGTAGGTTGTTCCAGTTTTGGGGTGCACGGAAGGAGAAGGAGGAACGTCCGGATACTTTGTTGAGCCTTGGGACCATGAACAGTCTTTTGGAGTCTGATCTCAGGTGATAGGTGCTGTATGTGTTAGGGGTGAGGAGCTTGTTCAGGTAGCTGGGTAGCTTGCCCAGAAAGTATTTGAGGGTGAGACAGGAAAGGTGAACTTTGCGCTTAGACTCTAGTGATGACCAGTGCAAGTTGTGGTCTTACTAATGCTTTATAAAGGGGCATACGTTTGTTCCCTTCCATCCATTCCCTGTTTAATGCAAGATAAGATCTTGTTTGCATTGTAGCTACTGCATAACTGATGAAAATGTTCCTAAACAGGAGTTTGGTGCTCTAAAGAGTTTAAGGCACTATATGATTATTCATATATTTACATGCAATAATTAGGTATCCGATGAGAATTGACCTCTTGAAATTGATAGCAAGGAGTGGCCAGGTCTGTGTGTATATGAAGATAGCTTCTATCTGGACTTTTTATAATAAGAAAAAAGCACAGCAACCAGGAAAAACTGGCGTCACAGATTTCCTTTTATAGAACCCAATCACAGTTTAGTTGGCAACAGGTCAAATCATAAAAATGGCAAAACAGTCACATATTGTTAAGAAGGATGCGTCCTGGTAATAATAAATGCAAAAATCAGGAACCTCAGTGTGCAAATCAACTGGATACAGGAACAATGATGAGAAATGAGGATGCGGTGCACCACCACTTGATTAAAAGTGCTGAGAGGGTGAACTCCAATAAAAAGTTGATTTGTTAGGTCAAGTACATGGAGGTACAAAAATAGAAACCACCTACGCATTTTGCACCTATGGGCACTTTATCAAGGCATAGTTTAAAGTTAAAAACCACAGTTCTTAAATAGCAGCAAACCGGGAAGGAACCGGGTGACATGGACCCTTGCGTCACCGTCCCACAATGCAGGCAGATTACATTGTGCCCCATACGGCGGGAGACGTCATCATGCGTACCACGTGACAGGCCGCTCCGGTGCCTATGCTGCACCCCTGATGAGACAATTATAACTTTATTGAAACATAAACAAACAATAACAAAAAAAGAGTAAATATAGAAAATATAACAAAAACTTCAATTACTTAACTAATCACTTTAAAAATGTCCTACATGTGTACATGTCTCTCTAACCATAGTACCGCAAGATTTGAAAAGCCTCAAATAAATGATCAAGACTACCAAATCAATCACACGTCTAACGTTTTGTTAGAAAATCTTTATTACAAGAAAACATGTGGTGCAAAATCCCTCTGAAAAAAACTCTGTCGTTTGTGAGCATGTGAATATAAGATTTAAAAAAAACACTCTCCAGTCCTTCCAGATTGAAAAAAAGCACTCTGAATATCCTAGTGAAAATTACAAAAATGAGAGAGAGAAAAAGAACACACTGTAAACTATTTCAATAACAGAACACATAGAAAAGCATGAAATTCAAATGATCTAAAAAGTAGCAGACAACATTCAACCCCTGCTTATGATCAATCATTGTTTCCAACAAGGTCACATCTAATATGACTTAAATGGAGTTCCTATTCCATTTAATGTGGCTGAGATGATTAATTAGATTCACCACTATGCAGGATAAACGATGACAGATGCTACAAAAAGTGATCGACATAACGCGATCACCCATCTCTCAAAGATCCAATACTGTAGGCAATTGGCCTCCCAGGAGGGGAGAGCAGTGTCTTATGGATCTTTGGGAGATGGTGGAATATTGGAAGGACTAGATAAGGTTTGAAGAGAAATTGCATCTCCTTATCACAAATAACTTCTAAGATACTACCTCCACCAGCAATTTCTTTAGTTCCCCGAAGAATGGGGATGTGGGGTCAGACCTCAGAACAGCAAAGGAGGAAGTATCCCTGAGTTGATGGAGGGCTTCCCCGTGGTAGTTCCTCCTATGCTGCACCATAACGGCACCCCCTTGCCCACCCCTTTAATCACTAAGGATTTGTTCTTTTATTGGGTGGCAATGGCCAATATGTATTCTTGAATTAGCTTGCAATAACTATAATTGTGTCTTTAGGGGGACCGATTGAAACTATAGCCATTGAATAATAATGACAAATCTCTTTCCAGCTGTCATGATAATATCATGTGATATTATTGTATGTATTTTAATCCATCTGGTGCTTCAGTGGTTAATGGTGCAACAGTTTGGGTTTAAAAATACAATATATTGGGTTTATAACAGGTCAGAACTTCTCCTGGGTCTGTACTAGACTTCAAAGATGACTTAATTGGGGGGGGGGGGGGGGCTGTCACGTATGTCTACTAAAACTGATATATCGGTGGATTAGAAGGTTCTAAACGATAAGCAGAGACTGGTCTTTCAGCCTCAAAGAAAGCTAAATGTTTGTGAGTAATTACTGGTGTATTACAGAGAGAGGTGATGTACAGGGTATGCTAAGAGTTACATATGTGTATCCATGGCATATAATGATTACAGACACGGGAAGTCTAGCAGGTACTAAAGGAAAGATATCCATTTGTCGCTCAAATTTAGGTAAGACGGCCATACTTAGTCTTGTTGCATCCGCTACGAGCTCCTGAAACTATTGATGTGACTCACGCATGTCTAAGTATTAGAGGAGGGAAGTTATGAGTGTGGTTATATACTGAGGGAAAATTCAAACGTAATTTTGTAAAAAAAAAAAAAAATCTGTCATAAAACTGTGAATCTCACAATTGATTTACAACAGGGGTGGGCTTATGTTGATTCAATGAGGGAAAAATAGTACATAAATCTGAGCCAGGATTAGGAAAATCAGATTTCAACGGAGGTGTGTTTTTGGACAAACATGTGATTTCTTGCTTCCGCAAGAAACCTCTCTGGGGAAAGCCTATGACTGTCAGGGTCAACTAGACATCCTCCCTAGCCATAGTTCCTTTCCTTGTCCACCGGGTGTGCTGCTGATATCTGTCTGCTCTGGGGTTCCTCTGTCTGTCTGTCTTCTTGTTGGTCCTATCTCTGTACTTATAGGTTCTGCTTCCTGTTAGTACCTTGCCTTTGTTTTGAGTCAGACTCCATGCCTATGCCCATGCCGCAGCTTCTGTTCCTGTACCTGTTCTGTTCCGTGTTGGAGTTCTGTTCCATTAAAGGCCCTTGCCGGTAATTTAGCTTGTCCCTGTTTATTCCCTGATTCCTGGTCTCAGTCCCTGCTCCCCTGCCCGGTTCCTGCTCCTGTCTTCCTATTGCCGAACCTCTGCGTGTGCCACGACGATACTGCTTGCAGCCTGCCACTGACCCCTGCTTGCCCACGATGATCCTGCTTGCTGCCTGCCGCCGACCCCTGCTTGCCACGACGATCTGATTTGCTGCTTACCACCGACCTCAGCCCGTTACCCCAACAATCTTTGCCTGCTCCCACTGTTCCAGCTACCTAGGTCCTACCCGCCACAGGAGTCTCCTGTGACAGAAAACAAAGGCCACTTCTGGACCTCGCTGGAACAGACCCTTTTCCTGCCTGTACTCTTTCCTGCCTGTTTCAGCAGACCCCTCCCGCTTGCATGGGGGGAAGATAAGTACTTTTGCTAAAGTTTGGGACCCTGAAGTTTTTTTTGCTGCAGAGATCAGTGTACCTTTTTGCAGTGCCTGAGTTAACCCCTGCAGTACCTGTTGCTGCCATTTTCAGATTTCCATTACCTGGACAAGGATTGTCTCTGCATTCTGGGTGGGCCACTGCAGATTTTCAGACTCAAGTTGCTATTTAAGACAGTTACCTTGATTTACTGCTTTCTCTGGTTTGACCACTGCTGTTTACAGGGTTCCCATTTCAAAAGACAAAAGTGCTCCCATTACTTTGTTGCTCCATGCTGTGATTTTCCTGGGCCATGCTGCAATCTGTAGTTCTTCCTATGATTTGTTCTAAGGTTTCAGGTTTGCCTGTAGTTTGTTTCTCTGCAACCTATGATATTTCGATGCCTGATTTCTAAAGATTCAGATTTAACTGAAGGTTCTCTGTCTATGATATCCCTACGCCTGATGTCTAAAGATTCAGATTTAACTGCAGGTTTCTCTGTCTATGTTATTCCTTGTATTTATGATATCTCTGTGACTGATGCTAAGGTCTCAAAAGGTCAGCTCTCCTATCTTGTGTCTCTCTGTGTCTAATATTTCTGTTGTTCATTCTAATGCTTCTGCTTTAAAGACATATTTCCTCTTTACTGGTTTCTTGTGAAGTTTGGTTTCCCCATGTCTGAAGCTATGGCTCCCACTTTGAAAACTGTCCTGAGCAATAAATGTACAACTGATTCTTCAGAACTTTTCAAAGCAAGGAAAAAGAAGAAAAGGAGAGAAGGTATTACTGGGGAAGTTGCAGAAGGAATTAAGGATGAACCTTTAACCTCAGGAGAGTCGCATTTGATGAAAGAGATATGCTGCTGCTGCTTAAGGCAACTCACAGACTTATTCCAAGAATAGTGGAAGAAAAGAAAGATGTATTTAATCAACTAAAAGATGCCCTAACTCAGACACTTCAATCTGAACGGAAAGAGATTGATTGTCTCCATGGACGTTTAGATAAAGAGCAAGAAGCCAAAGCTGCACTACAAAGCTGTCTATCCTCAGCAATTGCCAAGTGTGTTCTCCAGGAGAAAGAAAAAGATCAGTTGGAGAGGGACATTGTGATCCTTTCAAGTAAACTGGAGAAGGCATACACTGATTCTACCCATGACCAGAGTTTAATTGATCAAGTTTACACAGCGCTGGAAACCTCTCAGAAGGAAGTTCACATGCTTAATACAGAGCTTAAAGTCTCCCAGGAGAAGATTTGCTACTTTAAAACAGAGATACGTTCTGAGAGAGATGCCTCCGAAGAGTTAAATAGTAGGTTTGAAACTATAAACCAAATGAGTAAGAACTTCTTTGTCCAAGCCAGTGAAGGAGATAAAAGAGGATAAGAGACTATTGATAGAAGAAAAGTGAAGGATGCAATTAGCACTGGAAAAAGCAGAGGGTGACTTGGAAAAAGAAAAGTATCAGTTGGAGAATGACAGGGTGATCTTGTCAAGTAAGCTGGAGAAGGCCTATGCTGATAATGCCCAGTACCAGAGTTTCAAGGCTCAAGTTGGCGCAGCGCTTGAAGCATCTCAGAAAGAGGTCCACAGGCTTATTACAGAGCTAGAAGCCTCTAAGGAGAAGAGTTGCCACTTCAACACAGAACTATGTTCATTGAGAGAGATCTTTGAAGGATTAAATAGCAGTTTTGAAATTGTAACCCAAGAGTGCAAGAATCTCTATGTCCAAGTCAGTGAAGGAGATAAGAAACTCCATGAATTAGGAGAGGAGAAGAAACAGTTGGCCCAGGAAAAGTTAGATGTGCAGACAGCACTGCAGAATGCAGAGAGAATGCTGCAAGAAGAATGTGTCTCCCTGGAGCAGTGCACACAAGCTGAAAATATGCTGCTGAGTCAGCTGCAAGAACTGCGTACACATCTGCAGAACACAAAGGAGAAATGGGTGAATGCTGAGGAAAAGCAGCGTGTTCTGCAGGAAGAAAGTTTCCAGACTGCCTACAAACTAAAAATGCTTCAAGAGTATTTGAGTACCCAGTGTGTCCCCAAAGAGGAGCATGATGAGCCTCGCTGGAGGAGGAGCTTAGAGGAAAGGTTACCCTGTATGAGAGGGAGCACAAGGCAGTCCTGAAACTGAAGCAAGATTTAGAGGAGCAGAGACACTGCTCCATCCCTAACAGCCAGTACACCCAGGAGAAAGAGACCTGGAAAAGGCAAGATGCCGAGACCCTAGCAAAGGAATTTGCAGAGCTCCAAGACGTAATGAGGGATGCATGGAAGCAAGCTCAAAATGATCTCAGTGAAGGATGCACTTAACATGGGGCATCTCGCTGAGAAGTGGAAATTGCAGCAACACCTAAAAACGAAAGAGCTAAATCTGGCAGCTGAACAAACATCCCAGCAACTCCCAGCGCTAAAGGCACAGATCTCTGAGCTCAAGACACAGCTTGCCAAAAACAAGGAGAGAGAGGAGGTGTCCGTCCGTCAAGTGGCCGGCCTGACACTGTGCTATGAGGTCAAAACGTCCGGTGCCTGCAAATTGTTGGATCACACAGCCCATGAGAAGGCCCGGCTGCAGCTGGAGTTGACAAGGTCCGGGAGGAGTACCGACAGCTTCAGGTCAGAAATAAAGAAAATGAAACACATTTAAGCTTTGCTCTGAGTGAGCTGGGATATATGGAGTCATGACTCAACTCCAAAGAAGCTGAACTGACAACTGCATTTAGTGGGAAAAGAAGTGCAGAAGGACAGCTTCAGGAGCTGAAAACTCAGATGGCTGGCCTTGAATTCTCATTGGGTGATACCTTGAAACGGCAGTCCCAAAGGGAGACCACAGAGAGTGAACTTAGTGTCCCCATTGACTCGTATGGAGAGTCTGATGCACCCGTGCCAGAGGCCCATGTTCCTGATGTCTCTGCCCCTGCTTTTGGGTTGGATGCACCCATTTGGAGGTTCCTTATGGTGCCCGATGTGCTGGTTGCTGGTCCCTGCTCCGTCGCGGTGGGGACAGGTGTTGTGTCCATCGACGGACCACCAGAGGTGGGTCACCCGGAGTCCGCCTTTCATCGGGGGCTCTGGGAGGAGCCTGGAGGATCATCCGGAGAACGCTCTTGAGAGGGGGGAGAAATGTCAGGGTCTCCTAGACATCCTACCTAGCCATAGTTCCTTTCCTTGTCCACCGGGTATGCTGCTTCTTTCTTTCTCCTCTGGGGTTCCTCTGTCTGTCTGTCTTCATGTTACACCTATCTCTGTCCTTATAGGTTCTGCTTCCTGTTAGTAACGTGCCTTTGTTTTGAGTCAGACTCCATGCCTATGCCCGTGCCGCAGCTTCTGTTCCTGTACCTGTTCTGTTCCATGTTGGAGTTCTGTTCCATTAAAGGCCCTTGCTGGTAATCTAGCTTGTCCCTGTTTGTTCTCTGATCCCTGGTCTCAGTACCTGCTCCCCTGCCTGGTTCCTGCTCCTGTCTTCCTGTTGCCGAACCTCTGCGTGTGCCACGACGATACTGCTTGCTGCCAGCCACCGACCCCTGCTTGCCCACGACGATCCTGCTTGCTGCCTGCCACCGACCCCTGCTTGCCCACAACGATTCTGCTTGCTGCCTGCCGCCGACTCCTGCTTGCCACGACGATCCGACTTGCTGCTTACCACCGACCTCAGACCGTTACCCCAACAATCTTTGCCTGATCCCACTGTTCTGGTTACCGAGGTCCTACCCGCCACAGGAGTCTCCCGTGACTATGACATTTGGTAATGTACTATACAGGAATTTCTATTTTATGTTTTACCCTGTTATTTTAATAAACTGTCCTGCATTTACTATAATTGTATGTTCTTGTAATCCTTTTTCTATAATCTAAGCACTTTATTTGTATATATATTAAAACATTTCATACATGATGATTTGGGCTCTGAATGAACTTGCACGTTCTGGATAGAGTATTTACATTTTCGGACACATTTTTATACAACAGATTTTTTGGGGGGTAAGTGCATAGTTTTTCTATCATAAACAGGGACCTGAGAACCTGGCAGATTTATTAATTTTTCATCCTTTATTTGCATTTCTCGGGGGGTGGAAGCAGCGTATAGATATGATTGCAATTGAGTGAGGGATTAATATTAACTCATTGAAGTTACCTCTGTGGAGGAAAAAGGTGAGTTGGCAAGAGTGGCCGTTTGTCCTAATCCTGATTGGATATCTAAGTCACATGCTCACTTGTGTGCTGTTCGTGACAGGTGGTATATGGGGATGGATTGAGGGGAGATATTGTCCATTTGAGGGACCTTTACGTAGGTGAAAAGTGTGACAGCTTGCAAGCGGTGTATAAACCCTTGTCCCATATGCAGGTCATGTGCTCACAGGTTTGCCGTACGTGACACCACCACTTTCCACCTTATTGTAAAGAGCCAGCTCCTTTGTTGCTGGTGAAATCTCCTTTCCTCCAACCCTAAGGAATGACCCCGTGTTCTTTTTACTGCCCTTGGGATGAATAGTTCTTTTGAAAGCTCATTGTATTGTCCCCAAATGTATTTGTATATACTGTAGATATCATATCCCCTCTTCAATGCCTCTTTTCTAATGTAATGTAATGAAATCTAATTTAGCTAGCCTCTCCTCATAAATCAGATTATCCGTTCCCTTTATTAATTTGGTGGATCTTCTGTGCACTCTCTAGTTCAATAATGTCTTTTCTTAGGATTGGTGCCCAAAATTGTACTCCATATTCAAGGTGTTGTCTTACTAATGCCTTGTAAAGGGGCATAGTTATGTTTACTTCCCTTCCATCAATTGCCCGTTTGATGCAAGATAAGATCTTGTTTGCCTATGCAGCTACTGCATGACTTTGGGCACTATTGCTCACTGTTGTCTGCAAGCACTCCTAAATGCTTATCCATCACAGATTCTCCTAATGTATCCCCATTTAATTTGTAAGTTGACAGTTTATTCTTATTTCCAAAATGCATAACCTTACATTTATCTGTATTAAACCTCATCTGCCATTTACCTGCTCACGTTTCCAGTCTATTGAAGTCCTTCTAGAGAGAAATTACATCTTGCTTTTGATTCTACTACCTTACACAATTTAGTGTCATCAGCAAAGATGGAGGTCATGACTAAACAAGTTAAAAAGCAAGGGTCCCAGTATTGATACTTGAGGTACTCGACTCACAGCTTTAGCCCAACCTGAAAACATTTCCAGTTACGACAAGTCTCAATTGTCTATCCTTCAACCAGTTTTCAATCCTGGTGCAAATATTTTTCCCGAGTTCAATTTGCTTTATTTTGTACACTAACCTCTTGTGAGGAAAGTATCAAAAGCCTTTGCAAAATCTCAGTACCGCATCCATAGAGGTGAAGGCGCACAGCAAGGAGAGTGGGTCAAAAACGAATAAAAATATATTTTATTGGTCCATAAGAAAAAAGAATGGAGGTGCAGAAACCCTCCTACATGTTTCGTGCACCAAGCACTATATCAAGGAGTGTCTAACTCCCAATGTGGGAGTTGTAATGTTTTTAAATTTATGAGACCTTCCAGCGTATTCTTTTCACTTGCTCCACATAAGAAGTACAGATTTAATTATTTTATTAACTGTAACTCTATGTATGTTATCTACCTAATCACTTGTGTATGTGAAAAAAGATACGTTGGAAGGACTAAACGGAACCTTAAAATAAGGATTCAAGAACATAAGAGACTGATCAAAAAGGGGGATAAGCTACATCCGGTAACTAACATTTCTCTGAATGTGAGAAGGGAGGCATTGATAATTTTTCATTTATGGGAATAGATAGGATTGTTAGGAAAGAATGGGGGTGATATAGAAAAGAACCTGGACCAAAGGGAGGCCCAGTGGATATTCCTATTGAAAACCAAAATTCCTGAGGGCTTGAACACGGAATGGAACCTGGTACACTTCCTAAGATAATGACTCCTTTACAAATACTGTACGGCCTTTTCTTTTAGGGCCCTATAGTTGGGGCCATGTTCAAATAGATATTTGATTTCAACTCACCCCTGTTTTTTACCTGAGAAAAATGTTCATATGTGGGATCTGTGTACAATCATTGAATTAATCCAATTATGGTTTTATTTGAGTTGGTGGGAAATAGTTTCACACAAGGTACTTCTCGTTGTGTTATTTTTTCTCACTAGCTCTAATTTCAAAAGAATTGGTCACACTAACACAGAGTATGATAGGCATGTGAATATATAACAAGAGACAGGGGTGCCCCTGTCTCTTGTTATATACAATTGCCACGCTCAGTAGCTCTCTTGTTGACATAAATATATATTCATGATGTGGTGGATGTGGGAGTTTGAGCTAGTTGGGAATGTGTGTTTGCCATGTGAATATACTAAGACTACCACATTCTGATGCCTTTTGACGCCCTATTATCATGTATTATATATCTATGTCTTTATGCTTTATTGATATCCCCACAATAGTTCTGTATGTTATAATAACATATGATGCCATATGGCAAAAGAATGACAAGACAAGTGCTATAAACATCTAGCCTCAAATCCTCTTTGTTTATATGATTATAGTTTTAAAAAAAAGTTTTTTTCCTGGAATGTACACCTGTATTCTTGGAGGTGTTTTTGTTCTAAATCACATTTTCTTGTTTCATTAATACAGGCATACCCCGGTTTAAGGACACTCACTTTAAGTACACTCGCGAGTAAGTACATATCGCCCAATAGGCAAACGGCAGCTCGCGCATGCGCCTGTCAGCACGCCCTGAACAGCAATACTGGATCCCTACCTGTACCGAAGCTGTGCGCAAGCGGGGAGACTATAGAGCCTGTTACAAATGCGTTATTTACATCAGTTATGCACGTATATGACGATTGCAGTACAGTACATGCATCGATAAGTGGAAAAAAGGTAGTGCTTCACTTTAACTACATTTTCACTTTACATACATGCTCCGGTCCCATTGCGTACGTTAATGCGGGGTATGCCTGTATGGTGTCTGATTAGTTATAATTTAGTTATTGTATAGATTGCCCTTATATTATTGTTTTTAAGTGTTTAATAAAGTTTTGTAGTTTCTTTGGGATTTTAGCCACTGTTCCGATTGGCTGTCAATCATTGTTGATGCAGTGTGGGCGGGGCCTCCACGCACGTGCGACGTGGCACATTGAGGGACTTAAGGGCACCATGCTCAACCCTCCTCTTCCCCTCGGTTGCCAGTACGGTGCGCGCACGGGGGACCGGACATGTGACGTCATCACGTCAGCCACGTCACGGGGGCACGACCTACTCGCACACAGGCAAGGTAGATGGGCTGGATATCTGAGGGCAGCCATAGACTGGCAATGTACCTCACATGTACTAGTAACATCAAGCGCGTGCGCGGGAGGCGGGCCAAGTGAAGGCACGATGATATTGGCGCGAAATGGAACAGCAGTTAAGGGGTTTAAAAGGGTAAGTTGTAGAACATTTAGACACTCCTTGATAAAGTGCTTGGTGCACGAAACATGTAGGAGGGTTTTTTGCACCTCCGTTCTTTTCTCTTATGGAGAAATAAAGTATATTTTTATTAGTTTTTGACCCACTCTCCTTGCTTTGCGCCTTCACCTCCATGGATGCGGATTTGGATGTTTTACAATCTGCAGCACGCTCCACACACCAGTGTTGGATGGGGATACTCCAGAGCTGTGAGTAAGAGACTTCATTCTACTTAAGATGTGTGGTTTAATTTTGTTCCAGGGCCATCCCAATGAGGTTCTGTGCAGGAAGTTGCTCTTTTGCTCAGTCCCTTCAGGGAATATAGGTCCCCATTAAGGAAACCATACCACAGGAAATTTGGCTTCAGTCTTTACATCGTTACCCCTATGGTGTTTGTGGATTTATTATTGATAAACATAAGTTTGTACCTATAACGGACCCGGCATTGGAGCACATGTTCCACACCAATAAATCAGTATATGGACATTGTATGTGGTGGCAGCTCATGCTTAAAGCAGAAGGGTCACATTATTTGAGTTTTATATATCGGAGAGTGGGTCCATTTTTCACGATTTTTATATCTTTTTCTTATATATTTTTTCACTTTTGCGAGATGTTACCACACCAATTGTGATAGGATTAATCAATTTGTGTCTGTATCAAGATGGAGGAGGATACAGGTAGTTCACAGGAACAGGATTCCAGCTTTACAGCAGCATATGCTTTCAATTGTGGGGATGATACGATAAGGAAGAAAAAGGCACTTCAAGTATTTGAAAATGTGGTAGATGTGGAAGCAAATTATATTTCTGACTTGAAAATTCATTTCCAGAAATTGGAAAAATTGTTGATATTGAAAACCAGGTTGTGGAGGGACATAGTATCCTTGGAGAACTATATTGAGAAACAAAGAATTCCTAAGGGCCTAAAAGTTAAGAAAGCCACAACATTTGGCTTCCAAAATAGAGATTTTGAAATGCAGTGGACTTTAGTTCTGAATAATTGCTCCTTTAAACTTATGGAATTGATAATTCAAGAAAAAATTAAGGAAAAGGAACCATTAGAATGCAAAATTAAGGACTTACAAGACCAATTACACAACTTTAAAGATATTGAAGGTTTCAAGAACTTTGATCGTATTTTGTTTAAAACAATAGGAGATATAGAAAAAGAGATCATGGCAAAGAAGCAGAGCAAATTCGATCGGGACCGGTCAGATTATGAAAAGAAACAAGTGTATAGTTGGCAAAGGATTAATCAATATCCAGACAGATCGCAGAGGGGCCCTAGAAGTAATTCCTCTTTTAGATCTACTCCACAGAAATCTATTCTCAAAGGAAGAGCATCAGAGACCCAGAGCGGAGAATCGGAAATAGCGGATGTGGATTTGTCATCACACGCAGTCTCCTTTGTTGATACTGACGATCAATCGGGGTACATGTCCAGGGATACCTCTAGATTAGGTAAAAGAGAGGTCACAATGAAGAAGAACAAAACAAGATACGAACAACAAGCGCAAAAAAGCTTCTCCCTCTTCCAAAAGAACGCAAAAGAACCAGGAGAGGGAAGAGAAACCGAAGAAAAACGGAAACCTTACAAGAGGAAGAAAAACTCTTAAAGGACATGGACTCTGTGATTAATCTTTCTCAAACAGAGTTATATGCATCTGAAACATCACTCTTAAACAAGGTGCTTAAATACAAAACTATGGACCTTGACCTGTTTAATACAGTAGTCGACGTCCATAAGTTTTTCGAAAAATTACGCTAAACAAATTCTTTCATTGTAAAAAAGCTCCAACTAGAGAGCAGGATATGTCAGATAACTCTGTTTCTTTGCCACAGGACTCTAATGTTTTACCTATTGTTGATTCTCAAGATCTCTCTCATTCTCAATATCTTACAGATCCTATATATTGCTTATCACAAGTTGAGTCTAATGCTTCATTGTCTCCTTATATTTCCCAAGGTCTTTTTCAATCTCAGGCAACGACAGATCCTTCAGAGTATACAAATCAGTTCCTTTCTCTTTCCATGTTCTCCTGTGACAACTCCCAGGGATCCATACTACACGAGGACCCTTTGGGTATTCAGGACACTGTCCAGCCTCCGGCAGATCGTCTGTCTTCATTCAGGGAAATTTGTGCCCTGAGAGACATGGACGATCTGTTGGAGGAACAGGGCAGTGTTAGAAAAGTTCCCACGGTCCCATCTTTTGGGAAATGGAAATCTAAACTTAAAGTTAACTCTATATTTTATCCTACATACGCCAAGGGACCTTATCTCTCAATGTTTGAGAATCTTGTAATCCGTGATTTAAGGATACTTGCAGCAGGTTTCACAGTCTCTCCCTCTTATTTGGATAGAGACAATCTCAATGGAGAAGAAAGGTTGGCCCTCAAGAAACTTCGGGACAACCACAATCTTATTATCAAAAGTGCTGATAAGGGAGGACAGACTATATCAGGGAGGCATTGCACCAACTTGAGGATGGTTCCTCCTACTCTGGCCTACCACAAAACCCAAAGGACATGTACCTGAAGTCCCTTATAGATTTGGTAGATTTGGGCTTGCTCACTAATGTTCTCTCCAAGGAGGAGGCGGGTTTTATTGTCAATGTATATCCTGTAATCCCCATCTTTCATCATCTCCCAAAGATCCATAAGACATTGGTCGACCCACCTGGTCAGCCAATTGTCTCCAGCATTGGATCTTTGGGAGATGGACTCTCACGCTATGTTGACAGATACCTCCAACCGTTCGTCAGACAACTCCCCTCTTACATTCTAGACTCAGGAGACCTCCTGTGACAAATTCGAGAAATTTCATGGCAAAAGGACTACATTTGGGTGAGTGACCTGAGGTTGGCAGCTGTACTTCATTTCATTGGAGGCCCTGATTACTCACTTTTCAATACCACTTTTATTATGGATTCAATTTCTTTTTTATTGACAAATAATTATGTTTTATTTAATCACAAATTTTATTTACATTTAAAGGGCATGGCAATGGGGACAAGTTTTTCCCCATCATATGCTAATTTATTTATGGGGTGGTATCACAATTTATTTTTAGTAGTAATAATCACTTTAGGGATAATATAGTATTCTATAAGCGTTTCATTGACAATTTAATTATAATTTGGAAAGGAGATACTCAAACATTACAGTCCTTTTAACGTACGTCAATGATAACAATTATGATTTATAATTCACGTATAATTTTAATGTACAACACGTACACTTTTTGGACCTCCATTTATTAATTGATTTATATTTACAAATTTAGACAGATACCTTCAGGAAAGTCAATTCAAGGAATTCTTTCCTAAGGGCAGACAGCTGCCACCCAGGCCACTTATCTGAGGGATCCCCAAAGGTCAGTTCCTCAGATTGAGGAGGAACTGCTCCACCACACAGAGGTTTCTCACTCAATCTGAGGAACTCAAGGGGAGGTTTTTGGATAGGGGATATCATCCAGATATTTTTAATAAAGCCTCTGAAGAGGTATTGAGTCTTGAGAGAGACTCCCTCTTGGATGTGTCTGGCGAGCGGGGGAGAGGGTCGGCAGCAGAGAAAGATGGGGAAACATCCCAAAGGGGATAATGAATCACCCTTATTCATTTCACAATTCAATAACAAAAGTAACCAAGTAACATCAATTTTACATAAACATTGGAACCTCTTGTACAGTATATGGATAAGGACCTAAGAGACCACATTGGACCTGGTCCAAGATGCGTATTTCGCAGAGCCAAGACAATATCTACCTTTGTATCCCCTAGTGAGATTAACACAAGGGATAACTGTAGTCATACTTTTGTTACGAAAGGATCATTCAATGTGGGAGTTGTAATGTTTGTAATTTAGGAGACCTTTCAGGGTTTTCTTTTCACTTGCTCCACATAAGAAGTACAGAGTTAATTATTTTATTAACTGTAACTCTATGTATGTTATCTACCTAATCACTTGTGGATGTGAAAAAAGATACGTTGGAAGGACTAAACGGAACCTTAAAATAATTATTCAAGAACATATGAGACTGATCAAAAAGGGGGATAAGCTACATCCGGTACCTAACATTTCTCTGAATGTGAGAAAGGAGGCATTGATAATTTTTCATTTATGGGAATAGATAGGATTGGTAGGAAAGAACGGGGAGTGATATAGAAAAGATCCTGGACCAAAGGGAGGCCCAGTGGATATTCCTATTGAAAACCAAAATTCCTGAGGGCTTGAACACGGAATGGAACCTGGGACACTTCCTAAGATAATGACTCCTTTACACATACGGCCTTTTCTTTTAGGGCCCTGTAGTTGGGGCCATGTTCAAATAGATATTTGATTTCAACTCACCCCTGTTTTTACCTGAGAAAAATATTCATATGTGGGATCTGTGAACAATCATTGAAGTAATCCAATTATGGTTTTATTTGAGTTACATAGTTACATAGTAGATGAGGTTCAAAAAAGACATAGGTCCATCAAGTTCAACCTATGCTAAATTTAGACAACAGATACTTTATCCTATATCTATACTTACTTATTGATCCACAGGAAGGCAAACAAAAAACCCCATTAAGGGGAAAAATTAATTCCTTCCTGACTCCAAGAATTGGCAATCGGATTAATCCCTGGATCAACATCCTTCCCATGTATACTTATTTGGTATATCCCTGTATACCTTTCCCATCTAAAAAGATGTCCAACCTTTTTTTGAACAAATCTATTGTATCTGCCATCACAGTCTCCATGGGTAATGAATTCCACATTTTAACTGCCCTTACTGTAAAGAACCCTTTCCTTTGTTGCTGGTGAAATTTCCTTTCCTCCAACCTTAAGGGATGGCCCTGAGTCCTTAGTACTGCCCGTGGGATGAATAGTTCTTTTGAAAGCTCCTTGTATTGTTCCCGAATATATTTGTATATAGTTATCATATCCCCTCTTAGATGCCTCTTTTCTAATGTAAATAAATCTAATTTAGCTAGCCTCTCCTCATTAATTAGATTGTCCATTCCCTTTATTAAATTGGGGGCTCTTCTCTGCACTCTCTCTAGTTCCATAATGTCTTTTCTTAGGATTGGTGCCCAACATTGTACTCCATATTCAAGGTGTGGTCTTAGTAGTGCTTTGTAAAGGGGCATAATTATGTTTACTTCCCTTCCATCCATTGCCCGTTTGATGCAAGATAAGATCTTGTTTGCCTTTGCAGCTATTGCATGACATTGGGCACTATTGCTAAGCCTGAAGTCTACAAGCACTCCTAAATCCTTCTCCATCAAGGATTCCCCCAATATATCTCCATTTCATTTTTAAGTCGCCTTTTTATTCTTGCATCCCAAATGCATAACCTTACATTTATCTGTATTAAACCTCATCTGCCATTTACCTGCCCATGTTTCCAGTCTCTCCAAGTCCTTCTGAAGAGAAATTGCATCCTGCTCTGATTCTATTACCTTACACAATTTAGTATCATCAGCAAAGATGGAGACTTTGCTCTCGATGCCAACCTCAAGGTCATTAATAAACAAGTTAAAAAGCAGGGGTCCCAGTACCGATCCCTGAGGTACTCCACTCACGACTTTAGCCCAACCTGAAAAAGTTCCATTTATGACAACCCTCTGATGCCTGTCCTTTAACCAGTTTTCAATCCAGGTGCAAATATTATTACTGAGTCCAATTTTCTTTATTTTGTACACCAACCTCTTGTGTGAAACCGTATCAAATGCCTTTACAAAATCTAAGTAGACCACATCAACTGCATTACCCTGGTCTAAATTCCTAATTACCAACTCAAAGAAAAAAATAAGGTTAGTATGGCTTGATCTATCCTTCATAAATCTATGCTGACTATTACTAATAAAAAAAATTTCCAATAGGTATTCCTGAATATTATCCCGTATTAAACCTTTAAGTAGTTTCCCCACTATTGAAGTCAGGCTTACAGTTCTGTAATTTCCTGGTTGTGATCTAGCTCCCTTTTGAAATATAGGCCTGTGGAAATGGAGTCCTTGAATATTAAATGTAATGGTTAGGTTATTACTGAGCTTAACTCCTTGAAAACTCCTGGATGTATGCCATTGGGGCCAGGTGCCTTATTTACTTAAATTTTTTCAAGTCGCTTATGAACTTCATCCTCAGTTAACCAATTGTTCATTAACATGGAGGTTGTGGCTTCCTCCTGCGGTACTACTATTGAACTTGATTCTTCCCTGGTAAACACAGAGGCAAAGAATTTGTTTAATACCTCTGCTTTTTCCTTTTCTCCAATAATCTGCCTACCCATCTCACACTGAAAGGGTCCTATATTTTCTTTTCTCATTTTTTTGTTATTAAGGTACTTAAAGAACATTTTAGGGTTGACCTTACTTTCTATTGCAATCCTTTTTTCATTATCCATTTTTGCTAATTTGATTGCCCTTTTGCAGTTTTTGTTACATTCCTTAAAATTCTGATATGATGTCTCCGTCCCTTCTGACTTCAAGAATCTAAACGCCTTCCTCTTCTTGTCCATTTCCTTCCCTACCTGTTTATTTAGCCACATTGGTTTTGACTTATTTCTTTTATAATTATTACCCAAGGGTATACACTGATAAGTGTGCTTTTCTAACAATGATTTAAAGACTGACCATTTATCTTCTACATTTTTCCCTACAAAAACATCCTCCCAGTGTATTACTTGTAGATTAGACCTCAGTTTATTAAAATCTGCCTTTCTAAAGTTTAAAGTCTTTGTTGAACCCAAGTAATCTGCTTTTTGATAATTTATTTCAAAAGAGACCATGTTATGATCACTGTTACCCAAATGTTCCAGGACTTGAATATTTGTTATTACGTCTACATTGTTTGATATGACCAAAACCAGTACTGCCCCTCTTCTGGTTGGTTCCTCAATAATTTGGGTCATATAATTGTCTTAAAGCACCCCAAAAAACCTGTTTCCTTTTGTTGTAATGCTAATCTCATTGCCCCAGTCTATGTCTGGATAATTAAAATCCCCCATTATGCAAACATGACCCAGTTTTGATGCCTTCTCCATTTGCAAAAGTATTTTAGATTCCGCAATCTCAAAGATATTTGGTGGTTTATAGCATATTCCCACAAACATTTTCTTTATACTTTAACCTCCACTGCTAATTTCAATCCACAAGTCTCTACATTTTCATCATTCCCTTCATAAACATCATCCCTTATTATAGGTTTTAGATCCGGTTTAACATATAAACATACTCCACCTCCCCTTCTATTTGTTCGATCCTTCCGAAAAAGGGAATAACCCTCTAAATTAACTGTCCAGTCATGAGTTTAATCCCACCATGTTACAGTAATGCCTATGATATCATACTGCTCCCTTGCAGCTTTTAATTCAAGCTCCCCCATTTTATCTGTCAGGCTTCTTGCATTAGCAAGCATGCATTTCAGTTTTTTTTCAGCCTGTACTATTATCTTATCTGCTCCTTCTTTTCTGCGCTCACTTGGTTTAGTCTTTAGAAGTTTTCTAGTATTATCTAGATTATTATATTATCTGTATTCACTGTGGGTATCTCACTGCTTGTCAAACTCGCACTTGCCCCCATTCTACCTCCATATCACCTTGTATCCTCCTCTATTCCATTTAGTTAATTATCTGTTTCATTCCCCTCCCCATCCATCCTAGTTTAAAATCTCCTCCAACCTTTTTAGCATTCACCCCTCTAGCACAGAAGATCCCTCTTCATTGAGGTGCAATCTGTCCCTAGAATATAGATGGCACCTCTCAGAAAAGGAGTCCCAGTGCTCTAAAGACCCAAACCCCTCCTTCCTGCACCACTTTCTTAGCCATGCATTAACCTCCCTGATCTCTGACTGTCTCCCTGCAGTAGCGCATGGCACTGGTTGTATTTCAGAAAATACTACCTTGGAGGTCCTTGCCTTAAGCTTTTGGCCTAGATCCCTGTAATCATTTTTTAGGACCCTCCATCTTTCTCTAACTTTGTCATTGGTGCCAACGTGTACCAAGACCGCCGGGTCAATCCCAGTCCCCCCCCCCAACAATCTGTCTACCCGATCCGCAATGTGCCAATGTATTTAAATTTATAGGACAGGTTTATTTTTTTTACATACAGGGTTGGTTCCTTAGATCTGCGGGTTCTCTGGAGACCACCTGAGGTCTCCTTGGACTTCACATGGGTACAAGGCTGCCGGGTTCACGGGGGACACCTGCGGGGAAGAACCGATGGCCTCACATCTGTGGGGGCACTGTGGTCCCGTAGGGACCACCGAGGGCCCCCAGACCCCCTTGGGAACCCCCCCCCCAACAATCTGTATACCCGATCCGCAATGTGCCGAACCCGAGCACCCGGGAGACAACAAACTGTTCTCTTCATGTGGTCACGGCAACAGATTGCCCTATCTACCTTCTTCTGGATGTGGATACTCCAGAGCTGTGAGTAAGAGGCTTCATTCTACTTAAGATGATATGCCTTGTGGTTTAATTGTGTTCCAGGGCCCATTCCAATGAGGTTCTGTGCAGGGAGTTGCTCATTTCCTCAGTCCCTTCAGGGAATATAGATCCCCATTATGGAAACCATACCACAGGAAATTTTGCTTCAGTCTTTACATCGTTACCCGTATGGTATTTGTGGATTTATTATTGATAAACATAAGTTTGTTCCTATACGGACCCGGCATTGGAGCGCATGTTCCACACCAAGAAATCAGTATATGCAAAATCTCAGTAGGCTACATCAAATGTATTACCCTGGTCTATATTCCTACATACTCCTCAAAGAAACTAATAAGGTTAGTTTGGCATAACCTATCCATCATAAATCCATGCTGACTATTACTAATTCTTTTGTTTGTTTGTTTTGTGTGGGGGGGGGGTTGGAGGGGGGGAATGAAGTCAGGGGGGCGAAGACTGAAAAGTCCCCCTTGTTTATAGCATATCCCTACAAATATTTTCTTTGTACTTTTACCTCCACTGCTAATTTCTATCTACAAGTTCTCTGCATTTTCATAATTTCCTTCATAAACATCTTCCCTAATAATAGGTTTTAGGTCCGGTTTAACATATAAAGTTACTCCACCTCCTCTTCTACTGTATTTGCTTGATCCTTCTGTAAAAGGGAATAATCCTCTAAATGAACTGCACAGTCATGAGTTTCATCCCACCATGTTACAGTAATGCTTATGATATCATACTAATCTATTAATTCAAGATCATCCGTGTTATCTGTCAGGCTTCTTACATTAGCAAGCATGATTTAAGTTTTTTTCAGTCTGTGCTATTATCTTATCTGCTCCTGCCTTTCTATTCCAATTGGATTTAGTCTTTAGACGTTTTCCAGTATTATTTGTATTTAATATGGATGTCTCCCTGTTCGTCTAACTCCCACTTCCCCATTCTTCCTCCATTACCCCTTGCTATTTCCCCATTCCTATCTATTCTATTTAGTTCATTATCTGTTCTTTATCCCTCATCCTAGTTTAAAATTGTCTCCAACCTTTTTAACATTCTCCCCCCTGACACAGAAGATCCCTCTACATTGAGGTGCAATCCATCCCTACTATAAAGATGGCACTTCTCTGAAAATTAGTCCCAATGCTCTAAAAAAAACAAACCTTCCTTCCTACACCACTTTCTTATCCATGCATTAACCTCCCTAATCTCTTGCTGTCTCCCTGTGGTTGCGCATGGCACTGGTAGTATTTCAGAAAATAGTACCTTGGAGGTTCTTGCCATAAACTTGATGTCTAGACGCCTGAAATATTTTTTTAGGACCCTCCATCTTTCTCTAACTGTGTCATTGGTGCCAACGTGTACCAAGACTACTTGGTCAGTCCCAGCCCCTCCCAAAAATCTGCCTACCTGAACTTGAGACCCTGAGAGACAAGAAACTGTTCAGTTCATGCAGTCCTTGCAATATATTGTCCTATATACCTTCCTAATAATGGAGTCCCCTACCACCACAATCTTTCTTGGTCTCTGAGTATCCCAAGTTTCCTCTGTGCTGGAGAAACTATTCCCCTGGCTGCTAGAAGAATTAGTCTCCTTTAACCTTACAATTCCTACCCTGACACTTCCAATATCTTCACTCAATGTGGCATATCTATTGGGATGGTTCAGCTCATAACTGGCCTGCCTCTTCCCCTTCCCCCTGCTTCTACTTCTAACTGTTACCTAGCAACCTACCACTGCCTGTTCCTCACTCACAGCTCCACCATCTGCCCCACTAGTCCCAGCCAGAGCCTCCTCAGTGAGCACTAAACTCATTTCAAGTTTGTCAATGTCCCTCAATATTGCAAGTTTAGTTTTCAGATCAGCAATCTGAGACTCTAAAGAGACCACTTGCTCACACTTCTCACAGTGGTATGCTCCCTGGAACAGCTGCTTCAACTGTACATACTGTACATGTGGCAAGATGTGGATTGAGTGGCATTTTAAATCCTGCTCATTGTTGCAACTATGGAGTTATAAGTGCTAACTGTACTTCAATATACTATATCGTGTCTCACCTCTTCCTTGTTCCAACTCCTTTGTCGTATTTCACTGATTGTCTGGCTTCGCCAGACAATCAGTTAAAAGGTTTAAAAAATATATCTTCTTCTATCTCCACACTTGATACAAACAGCACTGGAAATCAAACTGTAATACAGTCACACAGTTCAGGACATGCAAGCTCAGGATTCGTACCAAGTCTTTGTTTTAAAGAGGGACCAGTTGTTAGGTTCGCAATCAAGTAACCATACCCACTGCAGGCTCAATCAGGAAGGAGAGAAAAAAAAAGTTTGTTACAGACTCTCAATTATCACACGATTTTAAAATAAATGAACCCACTGTACACTCCCCAAGTTCAGCCACCCCATATAGTATACACTAGTATACACAGCACTTCCCTTCCCTTCTGGTTCTAACTTGACACTTGATACAAACAACACTAGAATTCAAAAAGTAATTCAGTAGCATTGATCAGTATAGTATCTTTAGGATTTCATATTACTTAGTATATCCGGTGTATTTTATCACCATCCTCATCTTCTTCAGCCCTTTTTGATTCACTACTGGATGAAGGTCTCCCGAATGATCATCCAGGTACTGAGGTTGCAAGCCTCTCTTCTCCATGTAGCTACAACACATGTTCTGATTTCATTTTCCCATCTTACTTTTGGTCATTGCCTTAGACTTTTCATTGCCCTTACAATCCAGTTGAGAACCATCTTTGTCCAACGATTGTTATTTCTTCTTGCAATATGTCCAGCTCTCTGCCATTTTAATTTCTTTATCCTTGTGAAGATATCAAAGACGTTTTGTTTAGTTTCAAACCCATTCATTGTTTTTTCTGTCTATTCGGGGTAATACCCAGTATATATCTCTCCATACTTCTATGCGTTGTCTAAAGCTACTGAAATATCTTCCCATTTAGGGTCACGGTATCCCATTCATACTGTATGTGAGCACAGACAAAATATTATCGTCGAAAAATTTCCTCTTGAGGAACAGTGGAAGGTTCCCTTGAAATATGGTCTTGTTTCTTCCATTGAACTCCCATTCATTGCTGAGCATTATCAATGTACAGTACGCTTGTTCAACACCCGTTGCAGGTTGGTTAACAGTCTAAGGTTACCTCTTGGTACTTAGATATTGTAACATTGCTGACTGCAATACAGGAAACTGACCCACAGGGCCAGTGGGATCATTGGCCTGGGATTCATGGGTAGTCAGGTCCAATTCCGGTACTTTGCATGAGCAATGTCAGGGAGCAACTGCCTCCTATTTAAAGGCCAGAAGCTGCTGCTGTCAATAAGGGCCAGAGAGAGGCTGACTTCCTGTCAGGAAATTAGGGCAGGAATGGCCAGAAAGCAAGATGGCCAAGGTTGCTTCAGTGAGGGTGTGAGGGTCCCTTCCTGTCAGTAGCTATCTTAGGTATCCAGACAGATCCCTTATAGATAAATAGAGGATCAGAGCTATAACACCATCTGACTTGTTTCACTTTCTACTAGTCTGAAACTCTCTAACAGTTCAGTACTGTACTTCAGTCACTCAATAAGAGGCACTTGGGTTAACATCCTTAGGTTACCTGTTGGATATTTAGATATATAAGGGATCAGAGAGTCCTGTCTTTTCCCCCACTTCATTATGCTGTAGATGGGCAGCTAAAACTAATGTTTGTACTGTTTTGTTGTTGTCCTCTCTTTCTCAATATGGATCAGTCTAGTAAGTAGAAATTGGCAAAACTGTCAAAAATCAATTTTCGCGCCCCGAGCTTGCAATTAAAAATCCGTTCCACGGTGTGAAATACGTTGCAATTTCAATCCATGCAAGGGCACGCAGAACAGAAAGACATCACTCTGCACTCTTACGCTCAGTTATATGCCCTAAAGTTAATAAGCAAGATTCTCCAGCTGGCTGCACTCTGCCTGAACCAATACTGGTTGGATCTACCAGAAGACTCTAGACACTGGAGGAGAGACGATGACGCAGGTCAGAATCTGGTTCATAAAACGCATACTGCACAGGGGGAAAGGATAAACTTCAATCACAGACCACATTCCAGTATGCACTGTTTTAAAGTAAAAACCCTTTTTTTTGGCTTCATTCATTGTAACATCGCCGGAAGAAGAGATCAATGTATCTCGAAATCTCGCACAAATAAAAGCATTTAGTTAGCCACAGAACAGTATCGTTTATTCATTTTTTATTTTATATATACAGTACAGGATGGAAGCTGTCAGGAGCCATCTACACAGTACCGGCCAAGGAGATGGTCCTCCATCAGAGTTCCTTATGACTCTCATAGATCTTATATTACATAAGAATTACTTCAGATTCGAACGGACGTACTATCTCCAACTCATGGGAACTGCTATGGGGTCTAATATGGCCCCATCTTATGCGAATATCTATATGGACACATATGAGCAGACACACCTTCTACATGATTCTCCACACGCTGAGTCTATTTTATATTATGCTAGATTCATCGATGATGTGTTCCTCCTGTGGGGTGGGGGCGAACATGATCTGTTGGAATTTATTCATTACAGTACCGACACACTTTATTGAAGTGTGGTCGGTACCGCAAGCCGGGAAATCTCCCGGCTTGCTAGTGGCCGCCCCTCGGCGTGCCGCGCGTCATAGACGCGCGGTCACGCGTCATCGGGAGCGTGCGCCCCCTGCACGCGTGTCCAGGGGCTCCCCGAGGGAGCCCTGGTGTCCCGCGATCGCGGGACAGCGGCAGGGGGTTCCGGGGGACCCGGCGGACCCGGCAGCGGTAGGGAGAGCGCCCCGATCGGAGGGCGCTCTTCCGCTGCTTCGGCGCGCGCCCGTCACACTCGGGCGCGCGCCAGGCTACTGCTGCGGCACAGAACGGGCAAATGCTCGAATAAACTGTGCCGCAGCAGTATGTGAATCTCATACCATCAAACATACGCTTCACGTACCAGTACAGTGCCACTAATATAGTGTTCCTGGATACCGTGGTATACAAGGAAAATAATGTATTGTGTACTAGAATACATACAAAGGACACAGATAAGAATACTCTCTTAGACGCTCAGAGTCATCACCCTCCCCCTCTAAAGAGGGGACTCCCCTTTTCACAAATGCTCCGGGTACGGAGAATTACAAGCGATCCTACGCATGTTGAAGCAGCTTTACAGAAAATGGCAGATCGCTTCAGAGAGAGGGGCTACGATCGGACAGAAATTGATCAAGCATTAGCCAAAGCACGTTTACCAACAAGGGGTGATCTACTGAAACCTACGGTGACAACCATTGAAAATGATCGGTTTCACATAGTAACAACATATAGTACTGCCTCAAGCCAGATACAACGCAGTATAAAGCAAAACTGGCACATTTTGGCGAATGATAAACGTATCGGAAAACATTTTGAGTCCCCACCCCTCTTTTGCTATCGGCAGGGTCGGAATGTGGGGGATTACCTCATAAAGGCGGACCCAGTGGATAAATATGCAGCGAAAACGACCTGGCTAACAAAAGCTCCGGGGGTGCACAAGTGTAAAGGTTGTGTAAATTGCCAGTATTTAATGCTGGGCAACACTTTTATGCATCCGCATAAAGGTTATCCAATTAAAATTGTGGATTTTCTCAATTGTGACTCAAAATTTGTAGTCTACATTATCAAATGCCCCTGTGGGCTTGTTTACGTGGGCAAGACATCGCGTATGCTTAAGGAACGAATAGCAATGCATCGTTCCACAATACGCAAGGCCCTTGCTGACCCCACCAATTCTGATGATCTTAAGCTGTTACCAGTGGCAAGGCATTTTAAGCTTAAACAGCACAGCTTAGCCACCTTTCGTTGTATGCCCGTTGTACAAGCCCATACTCCAACCAGGGGAGGAAATAGACACAGGCTTTTGCTCCAGCTTGAGGCGAGGATGATTCACAGACTGGATTCTATGGCCCCCAAAGGCCTGAATGACGACATGAACTTGGGTTGTTTTTTGTAATTTTTTGTAATTATTACTGTTCAACATCAACTGTATGTATACATGGATCAGCGTAGTTCAAAATGATTAGTTTAAAAGGCATTTATTATACAGTATATTTTACTACAGCTTGTATATTCTTGTCGTTCAGCTTCTTCCATTGATTTTATTTTCCCCTCCCGGTTCTCTTCACTTTACCCTCACTGTGTATTGGGTGTTCTTTATTCCACATTTTTGCAGGTCCGTATATTGTATATTTATGTAGTTCTACAGACAGCATGTTCCTTTATTTGATCGCACTTTGTGCCTTTAGCAGTACTGGTATACTAGGGGTTAACTAGCAACCTATGTATATCCATGCAGCATGTGACGCCGACAGGTTTATTATGGGTTACCCGACTGGGATTACAGCGGGTTCTATCTGTCATAGGATTCTACTGATATACGCATGCCAGTATCTGTTATTCTTAGGTGCTGTTTAGAAGTAAATTCATTACTGCTACAGCACATACACATTTGCAGTGGTGTATCTATACACGTGCAGTACACATGACAACCACTGGTGTCTGCTGCCTTTAAAGAGTTGAGCACACATGTTGTTGCCTTGAAAACCGGGCCTGCTGATGCAGCATCAGTTTGTTTACATGCAATGACACTGACAGCTTGGGTTTGATCATGTGACTTGGATTCCCCAATAGGAGTACAGACATGGAGTTGGAGCATGATCTAATTAAATTGTATTATGCACAGCTGTTTTGTCGCCCGATGATGATGCTTTCTGATGATGTGGAGATGTTTATGTCACTTGGGTGTTGGGGTATATAAGTCACTCACTGTCCTGTGTCTGTTGCACCACCCTGAGGAAGATCCCCCTGTGGGATCGAAACGTTGGAGTTATGTGCTGTATTTAATACATTTATTTTCATTCACCTGAGTGCTGTCTCCCTTTTTGCTGCTATGCGGTAATGTATACTTTTGATATATCTATATATATATATATATATATATATATATATATATAGATATATATATATATATATATATAAAGAGAGAGAGAGAACACAAAAAGTGCGCAAAAATAATATATCAAACTGTGAAAATAAAGTATATTGGAGGCTGCCACAAGGTGTAGGACACACACAGAGCCAAGAATATATAGAATATTAAAACAAAAGGCGCAAACTAATATACTGTGCTTGCAATAAAAACACACAAATGGATATACACACTTTGAATGTCCAGTAATAGAAGGTGTCATTATATTTGGATGTATTGCTGCTTTCACTGTATTTATACCCATTGCAGTGTGTGCATGAATGATATCCATTGAGGCCTCTTATCCAGCTGTAGCACTGTTTCCCGCACCCTATGGGAAATGTTGTGGCTGCTGAGTGTGTGG
The DNA here is from genome assembly GCA_036426205.1 of Ascaphus truei. Lineage (NCBI taxonomy): Eukaryota > Metazoa > Chordata > Amphibia > Anura > Ascaphidae > Ascaphus > Ascaphus truei. The sequence continues at coordinate 115,522 of WSYH01000667.1, read as the reverse complement.
TGCTTTACCTGTGGCTCACAGGAGGCCTGAACCTCCGATGCTGGAAGCACAGGGTGTACCTGATCTGTCTGGTGACAGCGCCTCCACATGTGAGGGATTCTGACAGTGCCGGATAACCCCTTCACAGAACCCAATAGATATAATAATATCACACACTTTTATTTAATATCAGTTTACTGAACACAGGTACAGTAAAACTATGTATATTACTAAAACACATACAATATAGGCCTCAAACGGCCGTAGCCCCACCGTGCCCTCCAACCATAGTGTCCACCCCTGATGGGATTTCCCCAAAGTACTGAGGTGCCCCTGGGGTCCCAACCTCCCTGGTGTCCACAGGAGCCAGCCCATCCAATGTGTGAGACAACGCTGTCCACAGTAACTGAAAGTATTATAGTTGGTGCACGTTATGAGGTACCTGCCCAGGTGCTCCAGCACCCGTGTATGGCCAAAAAGCAAAAGTGATCCACTGATCCAGTGATGTCGATGTCAGCGAAGCCACCGCCTCTGTGTGGGGTGAACTCCGGTAGGAGGGTCTCACCTTTGATTGTCTATGATAGTGCGGTGGTGGTCTGGCCCCAGACCACAGTCTGCAATCGCTATGTGGCATCTTCAAATGGCACTATATACTAACTTTATATAGCTACAGGGGAAATGTCCCTAGCTAGGGATTTCCCTGTAGCAGCCACAATCTGATTAGCTGAGTGGTGACTATTTTAGACCTAAGGGGTTAATCTGGCCTATTCTGTGTGCCACGGACACCCAGACCTTACCTTCCCTTTCTCTGTCCTGGCTCAAACTGTCAGACACTCCATCTGCCAGAACTCCAACTGCCAGAATTCTAACTGCCATGCATCTCTCAGCCCTATTGGCTGACTGGCAACATGTGGTCTGCAGCCCCCAGGCTGCTGTGACTTGTAGTTCCTCTGCTGTGCTATACTCCTAATAGCTGCCGCTTGCGTTTGTTACTGCACATCCCCCGCACTCTCCCCAGCCTCCGCTGCCTATGGAAAGGTAAGGGGACAAACAGGGTACCAGGGGGACCCAGGCTATACAATATTTATTTGATTTTTTCGTATTAATCCAGCTTGGAGCTACAGTAACACTTTTTTGAAGTTCGGTGCCTTTCTGAAAATAACCTGAGGGTGTTTGTTGAGGAGGGTCTTTAGACTCTCGTTTCCGAGTAGTATGTTCCAATGTTTTTTATTACCCTTTTGATCTCAGGTGCCATTGCATTACTATCTGTAATAAAGGATATACTGTATGTGATTTTTCTTCTGACTCTGGCTTTTTTTTGTTGTTGTTTATACTGTACTAATTCTTCTATATTCATTGCTTGTGATCTATTATACGCTGCTTCAACTTTGTTTCTTATACCCTCTTGTAAGGAACTTAGTTTTTAATTTGTTCTTTTTGTGAACAGTTCCTTTTTAAGCAAGCGAACTATCCTAATGGAATGTTATCTATCCATTTAGGATCATGATGGCTGGTGGTGAGAAGGAATTTATTTACATCTTTACAGTAGGTTTATGGTATGTTTTTGTTTTAAGGCTTTGATACATTCCCTTTCTTATTTCCTTAAGTTGTTCTTCTTGCATTTGAAATCTGATGTCTCTTTCTCTAGATCTTCAATAACCAAATTTGTAAATGGTTCTATGAAATTTCCTTTGCAGAACCTTCGTTGATGGTTGACTGTGTTTTAAATGGGGAGTGTGACGTTTCTACCGCTAAGATCCCATTGGTATCTTCTCTCCTGATATCAGTGAATATAGTTCTTCCCACATTTGTGACTGACCTACAGGGTAACAGGAAGCTCACGTACCTTGAAGCCCTCCAACAGCATCCGATGCCATCCGCCATGAAGATCCGGATCAGGTACCCAAATCTTTTTTTCTTTCATTAATCACCTTCTTCTAACTTCTTCTGTAACCATTTCTTGATCTTCTTAATCTTCTATCTTCTTGTTGTAATCCAAAAAGCCCCATGGTAGATCCCAACCGATGTTGTCTCGTCGTCTTCTTGGGCTCAAATGAGGCGTCACGGCCTTAAATAGGGCTTGTGACGTCACATTTAGCCTCCAAATAGTTAACAGCCACCTGATTGGCTGTTAAAACCATGTTCCGACTTAAATTTTTACCCGGGAGGTACTTGTGAAAGTCCTGGAACGCAATTCAGCATGCAATCCCAGCCACAACTGCAACGTCCTCAAAAAGTGGGACTTAGAAAATTTCTTGAGTCAAAATCTTTGATGCCGGCTCGCATCTATTCCTTACAGAGCATCTTTCAATTTGCCACTGATGCTTTGGCGCTTGGAATCTGAGGTCCTGATTGGCTGCAAGGTTTCTAATAGGTTTTAGCATCCCATTCAGAAACCACTACAACCAATCAGCGTGTGGGAATTCTCCTGCCAGCCAATCACCGATTTGCCGGTATTTTGAAGCCGGTTGGGCACCGATTTGGATTCTGCCTCTTAGCATATCGAGCCCACCCGCTGTCCAGGCTCCGAGAAAGTGAGGAGGGGCAATTGGTTGCTGGATAGGCCTTTGTTAGCCCAGGATGGAGGTACTCAGGTATAACTCCTCCTGTTCTAACACCTTGGCATCCCTGCGGCTTTCAGCTCCGGGTCTCGAGTAGACTCAGTGGCGCCAGCTTGGTAGCCATCTATGGTGATTAAGGGGTTAGGGGACATTACATTGGCTGTTTTTATTCTTGTTTATGTTTTGCAGCATCGGAGGGGGCATGGACGGTGATGAAGATGAGGATGGCCTTCATCGTGCCAGCCGGACATGGGTGAGTGCTATATGTATTTATTGTATTTATTGTTCTTTATGTATTTTAAATGGGCAAATTCACTATTATCCATATGTGGATAATATTAATTTTGCACATTACTATACTGTATGTGTTAAGGGTGGTGTATTTATGTGTTGTTATTTTTTTGGGGGTGCACTGAATTGGTACTGCAGGCCTGCGGGGAACACCCGAGGGCCACCGCCAGCCTATAGTATCTTTGCTGTGCATCCCCAAAATGTGATATATTCAATGTGGGTATAGGGGTTGTTGGGGGCACAGGAGGAGTATGTTGTTTATTGCAATGTTTATTGGGGGCAATTGTCCCCAATAGACATGCCTTAACCCCTTCATTGCCTTAGCGGCTATTCGCTATGGTAATGAAGCAGCATTAATGTATTTTAATAATATTGTGCGGGAGCAGGGGGTCCCCTGAGCTGAACCGCATTGATTTCTGGCTCAGGGACCCCCGGCTTCCCGAGTTACAGGCCCCGGTATGGGGCATCGGTGCCAGTGTCAACGCCATCTTTATAGCGGGCACGTCGCGTATGGGATGCTATAAAGATGGCGGCGACACTGGCACCCGATGACTCATAACGGGGCCTGTAACTCGGGAAGTAAGGGGTCCCTGATCCACAAATTAATGCGGTTCAGCTCAGGGGACCCCCTGCTCCCATACACTATTATAAAAAATACATTAATGCTGCTTCATTACCATAGCAGATAGCCGCATAGGTAAGGAATTATTCTTTATTGATATGGGTGTTTTACTCATAGTGTAGATGTGGGGAGGGTCTCCGGAGCTGAACCGCTTTTGTTTTAGGTCCGGGGACCCCCTGCTTCCTGAGATACAGGCCCCGTCATGGGGTGCCGGTATCCCTCTGCTTTGTTTACATTCCGCGGTCACGTGATCGGGACATTTTAATGCAGAGGGATACCCGGCACCTCATAAAGGGGCCTGAATCTCGGGAAGCAGGGGGTCCTCGGACCTGAAACCAATGCGGTTCAGCTCCGGAGACCCCCTGCACATGTACACTATGAATAAAATTTGATTTGGAAATGTTTTTATTTTGCCGATGCTGGCGCAGAGAGAGTGGCAGATCTCTCTCTGCTGCAGGCACATCTCGGAAGGGGACGGCGTAACGCCAGGTTATCGGCAGACAGACTGTCTCGCCACCGGCTACTCGGCATGTTGCTTTCTCAGTGATTCGCCAGGGATTCGGCCCTTCCTGTATACTGCGAGGGCAAATCGCCAAAATCATGTCGATATTGAAACCCTGCCGAGAGTGCTTTTTCGGTGCTTACTGCATGAGGCCCCAAATGTTGCAGGGTACATGCAACCTCACATGCGGGTTCTCTTGATAAGGCTTCTTTATTGAGCCTTAAAAATATACATCACACAAAACAAAATAGCTTCTCTTCAGCAGACAAAAACAAAATAGCTTCTCTTCAGCATAGAAAACAAGGCAGCTTCTCTTCAGCATGCAGGACACAAACTGTTCATCACACATGTACTTTAAAATACAGACCTTATAGCAGTAATCTCTTCAGTATTTCAGTCCTGTTTCCTGACCAAGTAAAACAGACAAAAAATGGGGGAGCACAGGTTGAGGGACTATACAGACATGTGATATACTACAATAGTGTGAAACTTAGATGTGAAATGAGGTGTAAAATAACATAAACACTTACACGGCCTTGTGTAAATGCTTGCACATCAAGGTATCTTTGCTCTAGGTGTTTTCTCTTCTGTCTTCTTTCTTCTTGTGCTTTTCTTCTCCTCTGGTGTGCTGTAAAGCGTCTCTGGTCTTTTCCACAGGGATGGGTTGTGATGTTATCCTCAGAGTTAAATGAAATAAAAACAGATGGATAAGGGACAAGACAGAATATATGAAATATACGTCTGGGGTAGACAACTGAATCTAAATTAAACAAGCAGAGGAATACTGCATCCACTCACACGGGCAAGCGTGAGTGATCTCTGGAGGAGGTATCTTTGATGGCACCTCACTGCAGGGCTCCCACGTGCCCCACCGGTTCTTTGCACCAAACAATAGGGGTGAAGGGGCCAAGGTGGGTTAAAATGTATCCCCGTAAGGTAAACAATAAACTCACACGGCCAAGTGTGAGTATGGACTCAAATTGGTATCTCTTCTCCCCTCTCTGGAGCATCAAATTCAAACCTTCAACTGGTGTTGTAAGAATCACTCAAATAGTGCCTGGTTTACACGATAGTACACAAGGGTACAAGGGTGAAAAAACGTGATATTTATTGACACCAACAGGACAAAGTCCCAACAAAACGTTTAAAAAGCACTTAGTCAAAATGACTTAAGAGCTGAATTAAGCAGCCAGTCTATCAGAAAATGTTCGTGCAGGATACTCAAGTGCGCAGCTAACTCTCCGCGTCCGGGTGGTAGGCTTTGCTCCTTCTTCCTGCTTCTGACGGTGGCTGGAGTGGTAAAAAAGTACTCAGGGATAGTAGCAACGCGTTTCGCCCTTCTTGGGTTTCCTCAGACTCCGTAGATAGGTATGGCTGGGGTCATAGTCTTATATAGGGATCCCTTAGCCAATCCGATCCTTTCCCTGAGTCCCTCCCTTGCTTGGATGACGTCGCTCAATTCAATCCTCTCTACTGTCTTGTCTCAAGGGTAATAAGCGCTCGAAAATCGCGGTCTCACTCCTATGTATTGCGCCTCTTGCCCCATTCAGTACTGGGAGTATAGTACATGATACATTCGCAATTTGTATGTTAAATAAATAAATGCGTGCGCTGAGCCATCATAACCTCACGGGTCATGAGAACATGGTAAATAAATAAAGAAATAAAGAAATGGGTGCACTGTGTCAGCACATCTTCACTGGTCATTGAAATATGGTAAATAAATAAATAAATGCGGGCACTGTGTCAGCACAGCCTCACAGGACGTTGGAACATGGTAGATAGATAAATAAATGCGGGCACTGTGTCAGCACAGCCTCACAGGTCATTGGAACATGGTAAATAAATAAATAAATAAATACGTGCACTGTATCAGCACAACCTCACAGGTAGTTGGAACATAGTGCATAAATAAATACGTGCTCTGTGTCAGCACAACCTCTCAGGTCATTGGAACATATGCTCAGTATGAGATAAATTTAGTGGACAGACCTCTCACTTATATATTGACATATTGCTTATTTCATCACAGGGGTATACATGGTGATTACAGAATTAATGGTTTAAAAACACATACAAATATATAAATAGCTTTCTAAGTAAAAGAACAAGTATCCTTAATTTAATATTAAAAATAAGTTAAATAGTAAAATGTCTTATTTAAAATCCTAGACATTAATAAAACAAAACTCATATAGATATGAAAAATACATACTTGGTGATGATTGTTATACAAAACTTAAACATGGGTATGGTCATAAATACGTCAAATTGTTGTTTCTGATGAGAGATGTTATCTGGAATGGAACATGACAAAACAGAATAAAATCAATGTCTTGTATCAGGATGAATATATAATCATGCTCAACTTAAATCTGACCAAGTCGCTGATGGCTATATAAAAACATATGGTGACTCACAAAGAAACATGCGTGTCACCAAATGCTGTGTGTCCTGCGAGACATACTATCGGTTAAATGAAGGCCCCGAGGTCTATGTCTATATTTAGACCTTTTGGGGTTAGGGCCTTCAACTTGTAGATCCAGTATGTCTCGCGCTGGCAGAGTTTCAGTAGTCTATCCCCTCCTCTCCAATGTGGGTCTACTCTCTCAATCCCCTTGTAACTTAAACCTTCGGGATTACCTCCGTGGCATAGGCTGAAGTGCCTGGAGACGCTGTGTGTCATTACCTGCCTGCGTATATTGCCCAAGTGCTCCAGCACGCGGACCCTGAGTGGTCTTGACGTGCGGCCCACGTACTGGAGACCACAAGGGCAGGCCAGCAGATACACAACATACTCAGTTCTACAGTTTATCATTTGCTTGATTTTAAAAGCCCTTTTTGTGGTATTAGAGCTAAAAGATACTTTCTCCCCCTTTACTACTTGTTTACAGGCTTTACAGTCTTGGCATCCGAAGAAGCCTAAAGGGGGGGGTAACCACTGATTATCGTTTGGAGTTTTAGTTCTCCTGAAAGTGCTTGGTGCTAATTTCGCTTTAATAGACTGAGCTTTCCTGAATATAACTCTCGGTATGTCGGGAATGTGTCCATTAAGGATTGGATCCTTCTGGATGACATGCCAGTGCTTCTGTATAATGTCCCTTACTTTATTTGCTTCCATGCTATAAGTTGTAATAAACGCTGAATTAAAATTGCTCTCATTTTCCTTTTTATTGGTTTTCAATAAATCGCCTCTGGGGATTGCTTCCAGTTTTTTAGCTGCTTCATTAATAATTCTGGGTTGGTATCCTCTCTCTAAAAATTTCCCCTCTAACGTATTTGCCTGTATTTTAAATATTTCGTGGTCCGAGCAATTCCTTTTAATTCTCCTGAACTGGCCATAGGGGATGTTGTTGAGCCACTTAGGGTGGAGGCAACTGGAGGACAAAAGAAAGTTGTTTGCATCAGTTGGCTTAAAGAAAGTTTTTGTTTTAATTTGGCTCTGTTCTACGTATATCGTCAAATCAAGGAAGTTAATTGTGTCCTTGCTATGTTCCGAGGTGAATTCTAGGTTGATGTTGTTTTTATTTATATGGTTAATAAATTCTCCTAGCAATATCTCACTCCCCTTCCACACGAACAACACATCGTCGATATAGCGATGCCATGAAACCAAATTGGCACTGAAGGGGTTGTTTGACCATATTGTGTTCTCCTCCCAGTTTGACATAAAGATGTTGGCAAAGCTTGGGGCGAACCGCGTGCCCATCGCGGTCCCACACAGTTGTAGGAACAGATCCTCATTAAACCAAAAAACATTATGGCTTAAAATAAAATGGATACTGTCTAAAATAAAAGTACCCTGTTCCTTTTTGATGAGAGGGTCTTTGGACATCACTTTTGATACTACCTCTATACCGTCTTGATGTCTTATACATGTATATAGAGATTTAACGTCACATGTACCCAGTATGTAATCGTCCTGCCAATCAATCTCCTGTAGTAAATTTAGGACCTGCGTTGTATCCTTTAAATAGGATTTGCCTGCAGTAGCGTATTTTTGAAGGAAGAAGTCTACATATTCAGATAGGTTTTGCGTAAGAGACCCGATACCGGATATTATCGGCCTCCCAGGGGGGTTGTTTCCAAGCATTTGTGTATTTTCGGTAGAAAATAAAACACTGGTAAAATTGGTTTTTCCTGTTGTATGTAGCCCCATTCCTTTGTTGTTAATATTCCTAAACTTTTCCCTCTGTCTAGGATCACGTCTAATTCCTTTTTAAAAGACTTCGTCGGGTCACTTAGCAGTTTTTGATAGGTTTCTTTATCCTCTAAGATTCTCCCTGCTTCTTGTAGATAGTATTCAGTGTCCATCACCACCACTCCCCCCCCTTTGTCAGCTGGTTTGATGGTGATGGACTTATCCTCCACTAGAACTTTCAGGGCTTCCTTCTCCTTTCTGCTGAGGTTATCTTTAAGTTTTTTTGAGGTCTCTGTCAATTTCTCAAGGTCGTCTTCAATCAGTTGATGATAGACCTCTAAATAATGCCCCTTGCTGCCACTTGGGTTAAACTTGGACTTCTCCCGTAGTCTTGAATGGACGAAACTATCTTCTACACTGTTCACAAGTTGTGTCTCTTGCCTTGCTCCTGTTAATTCCCTACTTTGGGCATCCTTATTGAGGAAAAAACGCTTAATAGTAAGCTGTCTTAGGAATTTATTTGCGTCTAAGAACATACTGAAGCCACTAGGTTTGGTTGCTGGGGCAAAATTTAAGCCCCTGGCTATTAGATCGACTTGTGTTTGGTTCAATTTAACTTTGCTTATGTTAAATACTCCTCCTACTTTGCTGCTTTTTTTGACTTGCTTCCTTCTCCCTCTCTGTCCTCTCTTTCTCTTTTTTTCCCTCTGTTGCTTTCTTCCGTGCCCCTGTCTGTGAGTGTCTCCTGTTGATTCTGTAAAAGTTGTCCCTGCAGGGGATTTTGGTCTAAAAAAGATACCGCAGTATCCTGTTTGGTTCTTTCCCATACCGGGTTCCTCACTGGGGATCGGCTGATATGCCTCTGTTTCCTTTCCTCGTCCCTCCTCGGTCTTGATCTATCCCGTCTATCTCTATGGTCCTCCCTTGTCTCCCTCCAATGATGTTTCTCTCTCCTCTCCTCCCTGTCCCTTCTTCCTTCTCTCTCATAATATTGCTGTCTGTCCCAATCTCTTACTCTTTCTTGACTCCAATGGTCCCTTCTATATTGGTGACTCCTGTCATAGGGTTCATATCTACTGGTCTCCCTTTGATGGTATGGGTTACTGTGATAGTAAGGTCTATAATGATGGGGCTCCCCCCTATCTGCTGGTTTTCTCTCTCTATCTCTCCTTTCCATTTCCAGGCATGGCTCTCTTTCTTTCTTTGGGGGGGCAGGGGGGGGGAGGTGGGGGGATGGGATCTTTTGTGATGTTGGGGTATTTAACTTTTTTCTTCTCATTTGACTGAGTTCTAAATCTCCTTGGGGTATGTGTGCTGTCATCTCTGCCTCTCTCGGGATTTTTACTCCACCCACTTTTATCCCATTTTTTATTTAGCCCTTCCTCATAGTCTTCTTTATCGCGTTTAAATTTACTATTTTTTACTAATCTCCAAGCTTTTCTCAAGGGCATCAATCTCATCCGAGAGTTTTTTGTTCCTTTCTAGGAAAGTTTGGTGCTCCATTAGTGGCTCTAATTTGACTTTAATTTGGTTTACCTCTTCGTCTATTTTTCCCAATGTATGTTTGTGATGTTCAATTAATAGCTTGATTAAGTCCCTGCCACAAGTGTCCAATATGCCTTCCCACATGACAGTATACTCGATCTCTTCTAAATCGAAGGACGGTTTTTTGCTGGTCCTTAGACCCCTAGGGATCCTATTCACCCTTAGATATTCTTCCAAATATGCCTTATCTAATATTTTTCTTGTTTCCTTTTTGAGGAGTTTGTCTAATTTGTCAAATTCTTCGCTAATTATTTCTTTATCTTCTCTTTCCTCTGTGTTTTTCATCCTACTTTCCATGTCTCTCTCTTTTTGTAGTCTCTTCTCGAAAATGTTAATGGTAGTTGCAGTTGTTTCCATTTCCATGGTCCCTAATTTGGTCTAAAGAGGAACTTGGATGGGATGTCCTAATAGAGGTAAAACCCTGTAATCTGTTTACCTCTATAAGGTGGGTTGCTGCCTCAGGTGTTGGGATGATTGGAACAGTGATGTACAGAAAAGCCCGGGCGCTACCTTGGAGTGAATATTAATGGGGTGATGTAGTCTTTGTAATTGAACAATACAACCTTAAAGATTACTTAAAGGTCCCCTCTACTTCCGAAACTCTTCCTGCTGCTCAAAAAAATGGATACTGTCTAAAATAAAAGTACCCTGTTCCTTTTTGATGAGAGGGTCTTTGGACATCACTTTTGATACTACCTCTATACCGTCTTGATGTCTTATACATGTATATAGAGATTTAACGTCACATGTTGTACCCAGTATGTAATCGTCCTGCCAATCAATCTCCTGTAGTAAATTTAGGACCTGCGTTGTATCCTTTAAATAGGATTTGCCTGCAGTAGCGTATTTTTGAAGGAAGAAGTCTACATATTCAGATAGGTTTTGCGTAAGAGACCCGATACCGGATATTATCGGCCTCCCAGGGGGGTTGTTTCCAAGCATTTGTGTATTTTCGGTAGAAAATAAAACACTGGTAAAATTGTTTTTTCCTGTTGTATGTAGCCCCATTCCTTTGTTGTTAATATTCCTAAACTTTTCCCTCTGTCTAGGATCACGTCTAATTCCTTTTTAAAAGACTTCGTCGGGTCACTTAGCAGTTTTTGATAGGTTTCTTTATCCTCTAAGATTCTCCCTGCTTCTTGTAGATAGTATTCAGTGTCCATCACTACCACTCCCCCCCCTTTGTCAGCTGGTTTGATGGTGATGGACTTATCCTCCACTAGAACTTTCAGGGCTTCCTTCTCCTTTCTGCTGAGGTTATCTTTAAGTTTTTTTGAAGTCTCTGTCAATTTCTCAAAGTCGTCTGCAATCAGTTGATGATAGACCTCTAAATAATGCCCCTTGCTGCCACTTGGGTTAAACTTGGACTTCTCCCGTAGTCTTGAATGGACGAAACTATCTTCTACACTGTTCACAAGTTGTGTCTCTTGCCTTGCTCCCGTTAATTCCCTACTTTGGGCATCCTTATTGAGGAAAAAACGCTTAATAGTAAGCTGTCTTAGGAATTTATTTGCGTCTAAGAACATACTGAAGCCACTAGGTTTGGTTGCTGGGGCAAAATTTAAGCCCCTGGCTATTAGATCGACTTGTGTTTGGTTCAATTTAACTTTGCTTATGTTAAATACTCCTCCTACTTTGCTGCTTTTTTTGACTTGCTTCCTTCTCCCTCTCTGTCCTCTCTTTCTCTTTTTTTCCCTCTGTTGCTTTCTTCCGTGCCCCTGTCTGTGAGTGTCTCCTGTTGATTCTGTAAAAGTTGTCCCTGCAGGGGACTTTGGTCTAAAAAAGATACCGCAGTATCCTGTTTGGTTCTTTCCCATACCGGGTTCCTCACTGGGGATCGGCTGATATGCCTCTGTTTCCTTTCCTCGTCCCTCCTCGGTCTTGATCTATCCCGTCTATCTCTATGGTCCTCCCTTGTCTCCCTCCAATGATGTTTCTCTCTCCTCTCCTCCCTGTCCCTACTTCCTTCTCTCTCGTAATATTGCTGTCTGTCCCAATCTCTTACTCTGTCCACTAAATTTATCTCATACTGAGCATATGTTCCAATGACCTGAGAGGTTGTGCTGACACAGAGCACGTATTTATTTATGCACTATGTTCCAACTACCTGTGAGGTTGTGCTGATACAGTGCACGTATTTATTTATTTATTTACCATGTTCCAACGTCCTGTGAGGCTGTGCTGACACAGTGCCCGCA